>QBTX01001285.1:0-28269 GCA_003063285.2 Arachis monticola | reverse complement strand
ATTAAGGACTTTAGTAAGGTAGCACTTCCCTTATCCAGATTACTGCAGAAGGATATTGAGTTCGAGTTCAGTGAAGATTGCAAACAAGCGTTTGATAAGTTGAAGACTGCCCTGACTCAAGCCCCAATTGTGAGAAGACCTGACTGGAGCCAGCCATTTGAAATCATGTGCGATGCTTCCAACCATGTAGTAGGAGCAGCGCTGGCTCAGCATGAAGGTAAGGATCCTTTTGTAATTGCTTATGCGTCTAAGACTTTAGACACAGCTCAGTCTAATTACACTACTACTGAGAAAGAACTTTTTGCTATTGTTTTTGCTCTGGATAAATTCCGAGCCTATTTACTCGGTACTAAAGTAGTAGTGTACTCAGACCATGCAGCTCTAAAGTATTTATTAGCTAAAAAAGAGTCCAAACCAAGGCTTATACGTTGGATACTGCTACTATAAGAATTTGATCTAGAAATTAAGGATAGGAGTGGTAACCAGAATCTAGTGGCAGACCACTTAAGTCGCCTTGAGCACATTAAGGATACCGCCACTCCTATAAATGATAATTTCCCGTTTGATGACTTACAAGCAGTATCTGAAGTAATCCCTTGGTATGCACCTGTAGCTAATTATCTAGTTAGCCGCACCTTTCCTCCAAACTTTACTAAGCATAAAAAAGACAAGCTGAAAAGCGAGTCCAAATATTATATATGGGATGACCCATATTTATGGAGATATGGCGCTGACCAGGTAATTCGGCAGTGTGTGCCTCAATCAGAATTCTAGTCCATTTTAGAGGCCTGTCACTCATCTGAGAGTGGAGAACATTTTGGCCCTCAAAGAACAGCTAGAAAAATTTTAGACTGTGGATTCTGGTGACCTACCCTTTTTAAAGATGCTGCTGAATTTTGTAAATCTTGTTCCCCGTGCCAAAGGTTTGGTAATATATCCAAGAGGGATGAGATGCCTCAATAGACTATGCTTTTCTGTGAAATCTTTGATGTTTGGGGCATTGACTTTATGGGTCCATTTCCAAATTCTAATGGTTATTTTTATATATTGTTAGCTGTAGATTACATTTCTAAATGGGTGGAAGCAATTCCTACCCATACTGATGATGCTAACACTGTTGTTTCCTTTATTAGAAACCACATTATTTATCGCTTTGGATCACCACGAGCAATCGTGAGCGATCAAGGCACCCATTTCTGTAACAGGAGACTAACAGAATTACTGAAGAAGCATGGGATAGTTCATAAAGTGGCAACAGCCTACCATCCCCAGACTAATGGGCAAGCTGAGGTATCTAACAGAGAGATAAAGAGTATATTGCAGAAGATAGTCAAACCTAATAGAAGAGACTGGAGCACCAGGCTACAAGATGCACTCTGGCATACAGAACTGCATACAAGACACCCATTGGGATGAGTCCCTTCCGCTTAGTTTATGGAAAGGCCTGTCACCTCCCAGTAGAGGTAGAGCACAAAGCCTTTTGGGCAGTGAAGGAGTGCAATATGGAATTTGAGAAGGCCAGAACTGAGAGAAAGTTGCAACTGCAAGAATTAGAGAGCCTACGCCTAGAAGCTTATGAGAACTCAAGACTGTACAAGGAAAAGATGAAGGCTGTGCATGATAAACACATCAAGAGGCGAGAGTTCCAACCTGGGGACTTTGTCCTCCTTTACAACTCTAGATTGAGACTCATGCCAGGAAAGTTGAGATCAAGATGGGAAGGTCCATATAGAGTAGAGAAGGCTGAGCCATACGGAGTTTTCCACCTGAGTCATCCTTCAAGCTCTGAATTCATCAAAGTTAATGGACATCGCCTAAAGCTATATCATGGTGCGAAGGCGACGAAAACCAGGGAGCTAGAGATCTTCCTCTTGGAGGATCCACCTATAGCAGTAGACTGAACTAGTGGAGCATCCAACTTAAGGACGTTAAAGCAAAGTGCTGGGTGGGAGACAACCCACCATGGTATGATCATTCCTTTCTTTATTCTTAGTTTTCTTTTTTCAATAACTCTTCTCTTTATTAGCACATTTAGTTTTCATCTGCATTCGCATATTTTTATTTTAAAAAAAATAAGTGTCCCGCGACACGACAGCGTCACCGACGCGTCCGCGTCGCATGTGAGTACGGAAGAAAAAGCAATCGAACAGAAAGTCACGCGAGAGAGTGGCTAGAGGCATGCCTGTGGCACAAATCACCCCACACGACCGCGTCCCTGACGCATCCGCGTCATATGGGAGAATTACCTCCCACGCGTTCGCGTCACCCATGCGGACGTGTGACATGAAAATCGACGTAAGAAAGGGTGCATGGCTGAAAGTTGTGCTTAAGTGGGGCTGGACTGGCGCTAGTCGCACAAACCCTACCACGCGAACGCGTGCCCCACACGTCCGCGTCATATTCCAATATTGGCCACCCACATGACCGCGTCAACCACGCGATCGCGTCACCCAAAATTTGGCAAAACAAGGTTTCGAACAGAGAGTTGTGCGAGCGCGAGGCTGCCCTCGCGCCAGTAGCACAAAACGAGTCATGCGTCCACGTGACCGACGCTACCGCGTCGATTCATATGAGTGCAATTTCCGCGAACGCGTCTTCCACGCCTCCGCGTCGCTTGCGCCGCACAGCTTAACCTAATCTGCCAAAATATCTTATCTTTCTCTTCCCCAATCCTACTTTTTCTTTTCCCTCCTTACTTCTTTCTTCTTCCTTCTTCCTTCTTTCTCACTTTCTACTTTCTCTCTCTCTCTCTCACCACCATTATCAAGGTTTTTCTTTCCTTCTTCCCTCCTTCCTTTTCTATTCTTCTTTTTTATTTTTATGTTTTCTTCTACTTTTCTTTTTCTTTTTACTTGCATTATTCATGTTTTCCTTTTCGTTCTTTTTCTTTTAATTGGTGTTGGAAATTTATTAGGGTCCTTATTATTCCTTATTATTCCTTATTATATACCTGTGAATTATTGCAAAATTGTTTGGCAATAATATATTAATTTTTAAGGGTTGCTTGCATGTTCAATTTATTATTTTCATTTGCTTATTTATCATGCATGCTATGTGTTTGTGAAAACGCCCATATGGCATTGTGCACTATTTTTAGATTTCTTTTATTCTACTACTCTAAATGCTTGCTTTTGACAAAACCCTTTTTTAAATTTTATTAATTTAATATAATTATTATTACAAACAGGTTATTAGTTTGAAAGGCTTGGTAATCTAACATGGACATTGAATGCTTGATCTATGCTACTCATGCCTTTGCCTGCATGCCAATAAACACCTTGCATTTAATTGTCATCGTATGCACTCGCTATTTTCTGTTGATGATTTTTCACATGTAGTCATGACCATGCGATTAACATCATTCATCTTTTAATGTGCATTAATTACCACCTTTCCCGTTCTCTTCCTTGCTCTATCCCTTGACATTTTAACGTACTTTCTCTTTTCTCTTTTTTAGGATGGCCACCAAGAAAGGCAAGGAGAAAGCTACTCCCAAACCACCAGCAAGAAGAGGAACAAAAAGAGCATTAGTGGAAGAACCATCTTCAACTGCAGTAAAGCCCTCAATAAAAAGAATTAAGAGGATTATAAAGGTTGATGAAAAAGAGAAAGCTTTCCCAGTAAAAGATACTGTGCGATTCACCAATCGCTACTGTGAGCAGATGTTCCCCATCCTGGCAGCAAGGAGTTACAACAACGAATACCTTCTTATCCTCCCGACCCATATTGCTGAATTTGTTGAGCCGCAAATTGTGCAGAGACAATGGGGTTTCCTACAGAGACAGCCACGGCAGATTAATCTTTCTTGGGTAGTCGAGTTCTACTCTAATTTCCACCTGCCAACCCTGCAGTCTGTCTATGTCCATCAGAAGCAAGTCCCCATTACAGAAGAGGCCATTCAACGAGCTTTAGATCTTCCCCCTACTCCAGAAGGACTTGACACATTTCAAGAAGCCGCACTCAAGCGCCAGATGTACCAATTTGACTGGGACGCTATTCTTAGAGTTATCGCACTACCTGGCAGCAGATGGATCTACGGATACCATCGTTCCCGTCCTAAGGGAATATTGGCTTCTACACTTACCTTGGAGGATCACGTATGGGCACAGATCATGTCCCATTACGTCTTTCCGAGTACCCACGAGTCCTCCTTCATTGCAGACATGGCCGTTCTACTATGGTGCATCCTTATAGATCAGCCTCTGAACCTACCAAGACACATCCGGAATGCCATGGGACACGTACAAATTGCGGGCAACTTACCTTTTCCCGTCTTGGTCTCAGATCTTGTCTCAGCAGCCGGAGTCTCCTACAGAGCTGGGGACACCAAAGCCATGCTTCCACGGGATGATCAGTATGTCCCTAACGGGAAATATATCAGATCTCCAGCAGTCACTACAAGCCAGCCTACTGAACTGGCTGATGACATTCCTCCTTCGACACCACAAGCACTTACAACCAATCAACTGCTCCATTAGATAATTGAAAGGTTGGATCGGCAGGAACACAAAGCAAAGCTAAGAGAGCGCCATAACAAGCGCCGATTCACATACCTTAAGGAGCTACTTAAAGGAAAATAAAGAGACTCAGACACCCCGGACTCCACTTCCTTTACCAGCACCAGGAGCCATGATGGTCCCGACTGTGGAGATACTGCTACCAGCCCACCCTTGTTCCTAACAGATGGCACTGAGGACGGTGCAAAGCCTTAAGTGTGGGGAGGTCGGTCAGTAGCTGACTTCCGGAGGTAATTTCTCTTCCCTAACACCAATAAAATAGGATATTTAGTTAGTTTTTCTTTTGTAGAATAGGATAAATTGCACAGTAATAGGTTAGTTGCATGCATGTTCTACTTGATTGAAAAGACAATAAGCTTCTTCTAAGACCCTATTTTTTATAACAAAATTTCACTAATTTTAATCTAAACTTTTTATGTTAAATTTGTTTGAAGTTATATTTGGAACATGGTTTTTGAGCTAAAGAATACACAACCTGTGAGACTTTGAACTTAGATACATGGTTACACTATTTAACCATAATTATTTTATTCTTGTGTGTTTACTTCTCTATGATTGTAATCTATATTTTGTTTCATCCTATATGTCCAATGTTTAATATATTTATATGCTTGCATATGATTGAGGCCATTATTTGTTTAGCTCACTTATCCAAATTAAGCCTACCCCTTAAGTTACCTTTGTTAGCCACTTAGAGCTTTTAAATCCCATTTGTTCTTTATTTTACCACATTACTAGCCTTAAGCAGAAAAACAATTATATATCCCAATTGAATCTTTGGTTAGCTTGAGGTAGAATTGTGTGTTAATTAAGTATGGGAAAATTGTGGGAACAAAAGATAATAAGGGAATGTGTCATGATAATATAATGAGAATTTGGGTACCTACTCATGTGAAACTGTAAAAGAAAAATTAAATATCTATGTGCATTGATAAGCTTTGTTTAAAAAAAAAATCCAAAAATACTCAATAATTAAATAAGGGGACAAAATTACCCCAATGCTAAGTTAAATTTCAAGGATCAATGCATATATGATAAAATTAAAATAAAAGTTGATACATGAGTAAGGAATGTAAAAGGGAAATCTTGGGTAGCTAGGTGTGAAATTTAAGCTATAAATAATATTTATGTGTTTTAGGCGAAAGCTTGGGTTAATTAAAGATTCAATTTATGAGCTTACTTAGCCATATATATATACCCTCACCCTTACCTTGGCCCCATTACAACCTTAAAAAGACCTCATGATGTTTGCATTGGTATATTAAATGTTGTTGATTGGTTAGGAGAAGAACAAAAATTAGAAAGCATGATTAGAGAAGGATAGAGTGATTACCCTATACACTAGAAAGATTAGATCATACATACATCATCAGTGAGGGTTCAATACTTAAATTCTATGTTTCCTGCTTCCATGAGCTACCTTTTTGTATTTTTATCTGTTTTTACTGTATAAGAATTGAATTAGTGGAATTTGATTTGTGATTGTCTTGAAGAGCTTATTTACTTTTGACCAAGTGGACAAGAATCATATAGTTGCATTCACATATATTGGTTGCATTGCATTGCATGAGTTTTACATGTTCCTACTAATTTATTTTATCTCCTTCAACTAAGCATGAGGACATGCTAATGACTAAGTGTGGGGAGGTTGATAAACCATTATTTTATGGTTTATATTGTGCTTAATTGTGTGGTTTTATCAAATCTTTACCCACTTATTCATATGATTAGRATYCATTTATAATTCCTTCCCGAAATTACTTCATGGTTGAATAGCTGCTTCCTAGACACTTTTAATTTTGCATTTTAATTCTCCTTCATTCCATTCGATGCCGTGATCTGTGTGTCAAGTGTTTCAGGTTTTATAGGGCATGAATGAATTGGAGATTGGAAAGGAAGCTTGCAAAAATGGAAAGAACACAAGAAATTGAGGAGATGACCAGCGAAAAGTGATGCAGACGCATGGCTCACGCGACCGCGCGAAATAGAGGAAATTGCAGTGACACGGACGCATGGCTCACGCCATCGTGCAGATTGGAAACTGCACAAATGACGCGAATGCGTGGACAACGCGCACGCGTTTCAAGGCAAAATACTGGATGACGCGAACGCGTGAATGACTTGATCGCGTGACATGCGCGATCTGCGGAATCTACAGAATTTGCTGGAAGCGATTTTGGGCCCTGTTTTGACCCAGTTTTCGGCCCAGAAAAGCATATTAGAGCCAAGGAACATGCAGAGACCAGAGAACAACATTCATTCCGCATAATTTTAGTTTTAGATCTGATTTTACTCCTCCACTAGGTTTTCTCTCTACACATTCATAGTTCTTAGGATTTTGATTTTATTGCTTTTTAGATTGGGATATTGAGAAGAGTTATTACTTCCGTCAAGACTTCGTCATTCTAGTTTGTTTTTCTTACTTGTCACTTACTCTTCCATATCCTTCATTTACTCAGAATTATTATTGGATTATTTTTAGAATTTATTAATACAAGAACTATTTTTATTTTTAATTGATCCTTTTGATTATTATTTATCATGTCTTTCAATATTTCCCTTCCTTATTTCGTGGATTTCACAATCATAATGAGCGAGTACCATAACTTGATTGGGAGTTTAATTGAAAGGAGGACCTTGAGTTGGATGCTCAAGAGTAAAATTATAGTTGGGTTTCGCATTGGGTCGCCCTCTAATCACTGACACTATGTCCTTCCCAAGGGAGAGGATTAGAACTGGTGAATAGAAACTGACTTCCAACTTGCTTAACTTTCCTTTATCTGGTAAAGGATAACTGGGCAGGCAACCTTTAATTATCACTTTTATCTTGGGAGAACTCCATCAAGGATAGGGCTTCCAACTAATCTACTCCCGGTCAAGATTTTTATTTAAATTACATAAATTCTCTTATTTAATTTCCTGTTTATCAACTCAACCATTTTTAGAAAACATCTGATTAATAAAATAGCACATCTTTCTGCAACTTGTTGGGAGACGACCTGGGATTCATACTCCTAGTATTTTAATTTTAATTTTGTGACAACCCTTCTAAATTGATAAGCAAATTTTTGGTTGGTTAAGAACTGTAGTCGCAACATATCTCTTATAACAATTTCTTAACTCACCAATTTCTGCCACGTCAATCATGAAGCCTCAATGAGAAACTTAAAAAAGTAGATTGGGCAACTGTCCAAGCAAGCGGTGATTGAGAGACCAACAAGCTCACTCCCAAGTGATACCATTCTGAATCCTAAAAAAGAATGCAAAGCTATCTAATTAAGGAGTGGAAGAACCTTGGTGAATGACAAAGAAGTCAACAAAAAGCCTATGGACAATGACAAGGCTAGCAGCAAGAAAGATGAAGCCAGCAACAAGAAAGAAGACGAGCAAGAACAGGAGAAGCGTAAAGAGAAAGATGAGCAGCCACAATTTTCAAGGAAAGGGAAGCAAGTCATGGAGGAATCATCACAAGAACAGAAGAAGGTTGTGAAGGCTTACACACCTCCTCTACCATATCCTCAAAGACTACAAAAAGAACTCAAGGATCAACAATTCCAAGAAGCTGGAGATTAGTATCCCACTTGCTGAAGTATTAGAGCAAATACCTCTGTATGCTAAATTCTTGAAGGAGCTCATCAATAAAAATAGAAGCTGGCATGAGAAGGAAACCGTCATGCTCACTGAAGAATGTAGTGCAGTAATTCAAAGGGGTATTCCACTAAAGCTTAAAGATCCATGAAGTTTTGTAGTTTCATGCACCATAGGCTAGATGAAATTGGAGAAAGCTCTCTGCGATCTAGGTTCTAGCATCAACTTGATGCCCCTCTCAATGATGAGAAAGCTTGCCATAGAAGAAATCAAACCCACCAGGATGTCACTTGTAATAGCCGATAGATTAATCAAGACACCCAATAGAATTGTGGAAAATCTATTACTGAAGGTTGGAGAGTTTATCTTCCTTGCAGACTTTGTGATCTTGGACACAGAAGAGGAAGAAAACAACTCAATTATCCTGAGAAGACCATTTCTAGCCACAGCAAGAGCTATTATTAATGTAAAAAAGGGAGAAATGATCTTCAGGGTGTACAATGAGCAAATGGTCATCAATGTTTTCAAATCAATGCAACATCCCCCTGAGCAAGAGAACTACATGAGAGTAGATATGATAGAAGGTTTGGTGGAAGAAATGTTGGAAGCCAATTATCATGAGCAATAGGAAGAAGAAGGGGAAGGAGATCAAGAGACAATGGAAGAACAAGTAGCTGAAATTTCCAGTGAGAAAGAGGTGGAACAAGACAAGACAGAGGAGGTGCCAAAACAAGAATTAAAGCCTCTACCTATTCATCTCAAGTATGTGTTTCTGGGAAGAGGAGAGACTCTGCCAGTGATCATCAATTCCTCCTTAAGCATGGAAGAAGAGGCAAAGCTGGTTGAAATATTGAAAGCTCACAAGACAGCTTTAGGATGGATAATTGATGATATCAAGGGCATAAGCCCTGCCATCTGCATGCACAAAATCATGCTAGAAGAGGATTCAAGACCTGTAGTACAACCTCAAAGAAGACTCAACCCAACCATGAAGGAGGTAGTTCAAAAGGAAGTAATGAAGCTATGGAATGCTAGAATCATATACCCAATCTATGATAGCTCTTGGGTGAGCCCAGTTCAGGTTGTGCCAAAGAAAGGATGGATGACTGTGATCTCCAATGAGAAGAATGAGTTGATCCCTACAAGGACAGTGACTGGTTGGAGGATGTGCATAGACTATAGGAGACTGAATGAAGCTACAAGGAAAGATCACTTTTCTCTCCCTTTCATTGATCAAATGCTGGAGAGGTTGGCTAGCCATGCTTATTATTGCTTCCTGGATGGGTATTCCGGGTATAATCAGATAGTGGTGGACCCCAAGGACCAAGAAAGGACCTCCTTCACATGTCCATTTGGAGCTTGCGCCTACAGAAGGATGTCATTTGGGCTATGCAATGCCCTAGCTACCTTTCAAAGGTGTATGCTCTCCATCTTCTCAGATATAGTTGAAAAATTCTTAGAGGTCTTCATGGATGATTTCTCTGTTTTTGGAAATTCTTTTAAAAATTGTTTGCAACATCTAACTCTTATATTGAAATGATGCCAAGAAACAAATTTAGTCTTAAATTGGGAAAAATGCCATTTCATGGTACCAGAGGGTATTGTTCTTGGGCATAAAGTTTCAAACAATGGTATAGAGGTTGATAGAGCTAAAATAGAAATCATTGAAAAACTTCATGTACCTGTCAATGTAAAGGCAGTGAGAAATTTTCTTGGGCATGCTGGATTTTATAGAAGATTCATCAAAGATTTTTCAAAAATAGCCAAACCATTGAGCAATTCGCTAGTGGTTGAAAATCCTTTCAATTTTGATGACAATTGTAAACATGCCTTTGAAACTTTAAAAAGAAAACTCACTACAGCACCAATTGTCACACCTCCAGAATGGGGACTCCCCTTTGAGCTTATGTATGATGCAAGTGATGTTGCAATTGGTGCTGTATTGGGGCAAAAGAAAGACAAGCTGCATCATGTCATATACTATGCCAGTAAGGTGTTAAATGAGGCACAAAAGAATTACACAACCACAGAGAAACAGCTAATGGCCATTGTATATGCATTTGATAAGTTTAGACAATACTTGATTGGTTCAAAAGTTATAGTGTATACTGATCATGCTGCTCTCAAGTATCTTATGTCTAAACAGGATGCAAAGCCTAGACTCATCAGATGGGTGCTGCTGCTACAAGAATTTGACATTGAAGTAAGAGATAGGAAGGAGAGTGAGAATCAGGTGGCAGATCATTTATCAAGAGTGCCACAAAAGGCCAATCAAGATGTACCACAGCAAGTGAATAAGAAATTTCCTGATGAACATCTTTTCCAAGTCCAACAAGCACCTTGGTTTGTTGACATAGCAAACTACAAGGTGGGAAGAAAGATCCCTCAATAACTCTCCAAGCAACAAGTGAAAAAGTTACTCAATGAAGCTAGGAAGTTTTTATGGGATAAACCATTTTTGTTCAAAAGATGTCCGGATGGAATGATTAGGAGGTGTGTCCCTGAAACTGAGATGAGAGACATATTGTGACATTGTCATGGTTCAGCCTATGGTGGACACTTTGGACCAGAGAGAATAGCTGCCAAAGTACTGCAAAGCATATTCTATTGGCCAACTATATTCAAGGATACCAGAGAGTTCGTTCATCAGCGTAATGAGTGCCAAAGAGTTGGAGGACTATCAAAAAGAAATGAAAGGCCTCAAAATTTCATTCTTGAAGTGGAGCTATTTGATCTTTGGGGAATTGATTTTATGGGCCCTTTTCCTCCTTCATACTCCTTCAAATACATTCTGGTAGTAGTGGAGTATGTGTCAAAGTGGGTGGAAGCTATAGCCACAACCACATGTGATGCACAAATTGTCCTCCAATTCCTTAAGAAGCACATTTTTACTAGATATGAAGTGCCTAAGGGTCTTGTCAGTGATGGTGGTAGTCATTTTTGCAATAAACAGATGGAGAAATTACTTCACAAATATGGGGTGATGCATAAAGTAGCCACATCATATCACCCACAGACCAATGGCCAAGCAGAGCTTGCAAATAGGGAGTTGAAGAGGATTTTGGAGAAAACTGTGGGAACTACCAAGAAAGATTGGGCCAGGAAACTGGATGATGCCTTGTGGGCATACAGAACAGCATTCAAAACTCCTATAGGAAGGTCTCCATTTCAGCTGATCTATGGAAAATCATGCCACCTTCCTGTGGAGCTAGAACACAAAGCTTACTGGGCCACTAAGCTCCTCAATTTTGATCCCTAAGCAGCAAGAGGAAAAATGTTGTTGCAACTCAATGAGCTAGATGAATTCAGACTGGAAGCTTATGAGAATGCAAGGATATACAAGGAGAGAGCTAAAAAGTGGCATGACAAGAAAATTTTGAAAAGAGAGTTCAAATCAGGACAGCAAGTACTCCTATATAATTCCAGGCTCAAGATTTTCCCAGGCAAGCTCAAGTCTAAATGGACTGGCCCGTATTTGATCACAAAGGTTCTCCCTTATGGAAGCCTTAAACTTTTGGATGAGGCTACAAAGGACACAATCACAGCAAATGGCCACAGAGAAAAGCATTATTTGGGAGGCCCTTGGAACAAAGAGAAGGAGGTTCAAGAATTAAGTTGAGCAAGAATGAGGAATGTCAAGCTAGTGACATTAAAAGAGCGCTTGTTGGGAGGCAACCCTACCAGAGGTAGTTTTCTTTTCCTAACTATTTCAATAAAAAGGTTGAGTAGCTTTATCTGTATTGCAAGGATCTAAGTTTGGTGTTGCACACCAAAACAATTTAAGGGAGAATAAAGGATGCTAAGTTTGGTGTTCCACCAAAAATCTCATTTGAAAACACATTTTCACCTTCTGCATAAATAGTTGCTAGCTCCAAACAATCAGAGAAACTACTTAGCCATTGTCTGTTTTCTAGTTTTTAGTTTTGTGACCCTCAGCAAAGGCACATTGTTTCATATAAATGGTTGACTTGTTGCATAAGAGACATTGGCAAGGAACTAAGTTTGGTGTTTACACACCAAAGTAAGTTCAAAAACCTACAAACAGTTCTGCATATTAACCATTTACCTAAGGGCTTGGGAAACAAGCAACTTCTAAGGATTGTGTAGGAAAACATTCAACCTTGAGAAATAATCTGCATCATCATCCCAAGGAGGTACAACAGAGAGAAATAATGATGACAGAAGAAAAGCTGAGAGACATTCCCAAGTTGTATAGACACTTAATCCTTTTTGCTGTGTTTTAACTTGGAGATTTCTATATGTCTTGCTGCAGTGTTCAATTAGGTGTAAGTAGAGATGTTTGCTAAGAATGCTAGCCTGCATTGTACTTGTTATAAATCACTTGCTTAAATTCTATTTTGTTCCCTTCTGCATGAATAAAAGAAAAATGTTTGAAACAGAAAGTGATTGTCCAGTGTTGTAGAAATTAGAATAAAATTCAGTGGTGGTACTTGCTTGAGTTAATGATTAGCTCAATAATAAAAATTGCATAATAAAATGTTCCTTGAAGTGTGAATTAGGTTGCTGCTGTAAAGCCTTTTATCAATGAATATCTGATAAACCACTATTTTATGGTTTATAATGTGTTTAATTGTGTGGTTTTATCATGATCTTTACCCACTTATTCATATAATTAGCATGCATTTATATTTCCTTCCTAAAATCATTACACGATTGAAAACTTGCTTCCTAGAGACTTTTAATTATGTATTTTAATTCTCCTTTATTCCATTCGATGCCGTGATCTGTAATGTTAAGTGTTTCAGGCTTTATAGAGCACGAATGAGTTGGAGATTGGAAAGGAAGCTTGCAAAAATGGAGGAACACAAGAAATTAAGGAGATAACAGCGAGAAGTGACGCGGCCGCATGGCTCACGCGACGCGCGGATTGGAATAGCATAAGTAACGCGAGGCGTGGACGACGCGTCCGTGTGGAGAAGCAAAACTCCGAATGACACGTCCGATGAATGACGCGATCGCGTGACGTGCGCGATCTGTAATTTGCAGAATCGCTGGGACGATTTCGGGCCCTATTTTGACCCAGTTTTCGGCCAGAAAAGCATACTAGAGCCAGAGGAACATGCAGAAACCGACAACAACATTCATTCTAGATAGTTTTAATTTTTCAGATATAGTTTTCCTCTCCTCTAGGTTTTCTCTCTCACACATTCATAGTTCTTAGGATTTTTAATTGCTTTTTGCATTAGAGAACACGCAGCCTTTGAGTTTTGAATGTTTAATTTTAAAAGTTTTTTAATTTCAAATATTAGTTTTCCTTCAATGCCTCAGTATGTTTTCTTTCTACTTAATCAACCCACTATTAATACTTCTTAAGGAATTGATTCTTTACATTCTAACTTTTTCTTTGACATTGGGTGTCGAGTTATTTGATGTGACATGTAGTTGATACTTGTCTACTTACATCCATAATGCACCTCTCGATCTATTGTCCCTATGTTCTGTATATTTTTCTTATTTACTTTTTTTTTTTTTTTATTTTTTGTAGTTATTAATTTGTGTGAGATTATTTATTTTTCTAGAAAAATACTTTAACTTTTAAAAACGTAAATTCAAGAATTTCAAAAAAAAAAAAATATTTTTATCTTAATATATTCTTAAAAAGAAATTTTTTTTTTTTTTTTTTTTTTTTAAATTCAAAATTTGTTTTATCCTTTTATAATTAATAATTCCCCTTCTTCATTGTATGGTAGTATGCATATTCCACATTTCAAACTCTTATCAGTGAAGTCTTCGCTTAAATTCCCTTCAGCGTATGAGTTATAGATTGTCACATCTCCCACATTACACTAAACTTGGATTGGGGAGATGTTGAGCGATAGTATTGGAATTACCGCGATACACACCTTGATGGTTTGATGGGGAGGATTGATGAGTGAGCTCAAAAGGCCCGGTTAGAGAGTAATTGTGGAGAGTTGCTCAATGGGGTTTTATAATTGGTGTTGCTCTACTGAAGTACAACTTAATCGTCACCATTGCGAGGTGTCCTTTCCAAATTGGAGTGGAGTGTTGCGGCTTCCCGTCTACGTGCAACTTAACGGGGCACTCTAGCTGTCCTAATCCTAAAGGATAACAGAGCCAGTTACTCAGAGGCATTCTTGTTTGACCTTTAATCCTCATGATAACACCATGCATATTCGCTAAAGCGATAATGTTTGCAACAATTTTCAGCAGACAACCTTACCCCATTATTAGTATTCAATTAAATCACTGGTTAGAAAAGGAAACTTAAACAGAACAAACCCCTATACTCAATCAAAGTATAACATAGATTTGAGACTTCTTTCGAACAAAAGCTAAACTGTGCCTAACACTTAACGCCAGGTCAAAATAGGGTCTTTTTCCAATACTTTAAAAATTCTTACACTCCCATTAAATTCTGATCAAAGCTCGCTATTTTATAATTATTATGACCTTTGAGCAAAAACTCCAATAATTTGTCTGGAGACGACCCTTGAGTTTAATTGTACTTCTATTTTGCAAACCTTCCCATTGAGTATTCTTAAGTTTTTAATTTGTTAGACTACGACCTGGGATTTGTGAAACCTCTTTACTTAAACCTCGAGAATTAAATGTCTTGACAGAGGTTTTAAATTTTCTGGTCTTGCGTTTTGTGGAACACCACCACTTTATTTATCTTAATTGGTGAGCAAATACGACGCGGCAATATGCATTTTCTTAGTAAACAATTCGTTGAACTTCTTGGTTGAGAACTATACTTGCAACGCGAGCCTAAATTATTCCCTAGCCTATTAAACACACGATCTTCTAATATATTTTATCTCGCACCCACATTGTTGCACGCCGCTCTAGATCCATCAATTTTTTGCCAAAGCACCGTTGGAGTCCGCGTAAGAGTTAATTGTGAATTGGGCATTTAATTATATTGCATTTTAATTGTTAAGTTTTGGCCTATAACACGTTATGATGCACTTTGCTATGTGTTGGATTCTTTTTTGCTAATTGATGACGGCGGTTATCTTAATAAAATTCATCTTGAGTCCACAAATGTTCTTGCCTTAGTATGTTAAATTTATCCAATCTTCCCTGAGTGCTACTATTGCACCGCATGCTTTTTGTAGATTTGACTTTTGCTAAGAAAAGCTAATTTTCGAACGCAAAGCGTTTCTTAAAAAGTGTCCCCTGAAATACCGGAGAGCTGGTGGGGCGAGGTGAGTGGGGGTACGCTACCTGGGGCGGGATTGGATTTGAGTTATGCCTCTCTGAAAGGGAACACCGGTATTATTCTCACGTAAACAAGTAATAGCCTTGAGAGGAAAGAGGACAAAATCTCAAAGCCGGCGCTTGTTACGTCCCATCTCTCGAGGGCTGCGTTAACTCGTTGAAAATACGGCGTTTGCATATTTGAGTTAACGAGATGAATAAACTAGGGTGGACCATCCCGGCAGCACCCATAGGTAGACGTTTACTACTAGTACTCATCGCGTTGATTTACGTAGAAGGGGGCACTAGTGGGAGCCCTTGATAGTCTACCCAAATTCTAAGACCGCTTCAAGCGCGAGAATCGATTCCAGTATGCGTGATGGCTACAGATCTTTCGACAAATGAAAGACCGCAAGCTAGGCTCAAAGGTGGGAAATGCCAAAATTAATGGCCCGTTACCCGCAATAGCCTATACACTGAGAATATCGGTCCTGTTGTACTGAGATAGGCGATCAACAGTCGCGTCCATGCCGAAGAGTGCCGCATGCAGCTGCGACAGATCGGGCTACAGACTTTGAAATAAAGACCGCACTGCTCAATTTGATGCCCAAGTTTTATGCCTTACCTGCTCAAGAGCCTATCAAACACCTGAGAGATTTTCAAGCAGCCTGTTTTACTATCAGGCGTGATGGTGCATATGAAACTTCAATTTTGCTGAAAGCCTTCCCGTTCCTCTTGAGGGAAAGGCAAGAGAGTGGTACTACACTCAACCCGCTGCAACTGTATCCAACTGGGATACACTTAGAAGAGAATTTTTGGAAAAGTTCTTTCCAGCTGAAGTTACTGATAAACTGAGGAAAGATATTTCCATGATTGTTCAGGATGAATCTGAAACTCTCTATGAGTACTGGGAGCACTTCAATAATCTTCTGGAAGCTTGCCCCCACCATATGATTGACAAGATAGTGTTACTCGGRTATGTCACACAGGGCATGAGGCCCCAAGATAAGACCACATTGGAAAGTGCTAGCAATGGGTCTATGAAAAAGTACAAGASCACTGATGAGGCATGGCAATTGATCAGTGACTTAGCTAAATCTACTAGGAATCACAGGTAGAAACAAGGCCGTGTAAAAGCCGTTGCAGAAGTATCCTCTAGCAGAGAGACTGCTATTTTAACTCAGAGTATCTTTGAAATGACCAACTTGCTGAAGCAGATGCAATTGAACCAACAAGTTCAGCAAGCTCAACCTTTTCCACCACAGCAAAACCAACAGTTAGTCCCACAGAGAGTTTGCGGAATCTGTACTGATTATAGCCACTATACTGATGAATATCCACAGCTCCAGCAGGAAGACAACACCGTGGCAGCCACTCATAACTTCTATGACCGCCCCAACCAAGGGTACAATCAAAGTGGCAATTACAACCATGGATGGCAGGACAATTCTAACCAGAATTGGAGGGACAACAACAACAGAGGAAGCAAAGATAATTAGGGAAATCAGAGGTGGAATAACAACAACAACAGGCAGCAGAACCAGTACCAGCCTTACAGAGCACCTCACCTGAGGCAAACCCAAGGACCACAGAATACCCAACAGCAGACCTCTCAAATTAACTATCCTTCTTCTTCTGCTAATGATGACTTAGTACAATCTATTGATCGGAGACAGCAGACCATAGAAAATAACATTAATACTACTCTAAATGGTCTAAACGCTACTTTGCAAGCTCTTGTCTCCCAGATTGGATCAATGAATAACTCCAATAACCAACCTTTGAGCTCCAGTGGAATTCCCTCTCAACCATTACCCAATCCCAAGGGTGGTATTAATACCATCACCCTAAGGTCCGGAACCACACTGCAGGAGAGGAACCAGGAGGAGCCAAGCCCACCAGAACACACCTCAGCTAAAGAGATAGTGGAAATAGAAGATGTTGAAGAGGAAGATGACATACAGGACATAGCTGAAAAAGAAGAAGCTCAACCACAGGAGGAAGCATCAAAAGGCGTAGACACTGCAGAAGACACCACTCCTATTCCATTTCCACAACTTGCAAGGAAGCCCAGGAAGCAGCTGGAACCTGATCCAAAAATGGTAGAGATATTCAAAAAGGTTGAGATAACTGTTCCNTCTTGAGGACGGTGCAAGCCTTAAGTGTGGGGAGTCGGTCAGTACCTAACTTCCGGAGGTAATTTCTCTCCCTAACACCAATAAAATAGGATATTTAGTTAGTTTTTCTTTTGTAGAATAGATAAATTGCACAGTAATAGGTTAGTTCATGCATGTCTACTTGATTGAAAAGACATAAGCTTTCTTCTAAGACCTATTTTTTATAACAAAATTTCATAATTTTAATCTAAACTTTTATGTTAAATTTGTTTGAAGTTATATTTGGAACATGTTTTTTGAGCTAAAGAATACACAACCTGTGAGACTTTGAACTTAGATACATGGTTACACTATTAACCATAATTATTTTTATTCTTGTGTGTTTTTACTCTCTATGATTTGTAATCTATATTTTGTTTATCCTTATATTCCAATGTTTAATATATTTATATGCTTGCATATAGATTGAGGCCATTATTTGTTTAGCTCACTTATCCAAATTAAGCCTACCCCTTAAGTTACCTTTGTTAGCCACTTAGAGCCTTTTAAATCCATTTGTTCTTTATTTTACCAACATTACAGCCTTAAAGCAGAAAAAACAATTATATATCCCAATTGAATCTTTGTTAGCTTGAGGTAGAATTGTGTGTTAATTAAGTATGGGAAAATTGTGGAAAAAAAGAATAAAGTGGAATGGTGTCATGATAATATAATGAGAATTTGGGTTTTACCTTCATGTGAAACTGTAAAAGAAAAATTAAATAATATTATGTATTGATAAGCTTTGTTTTAAAAAAAATCCAAAATACTCAATAATTAAATAAGGGGACAAAATTACCCAATGCTAAGTTAAATTTCAAGGATCAATGCATATTGATAAAATTAAAATAAAAGTTGATACATGGTAAGGAATGTAAAAGGGAAATCTTGGGTAGCTAGGTGTGAAATTTAAGCTATAAATAATATTTATGTGTTTTAGGCGAAAGCTTGTTTAATTAAAGATTCAATTTATGAGCTTACTTAGCCATATATATATACCCTCACCCTTACCTTGGCCCCTAATACACCTTAAAAGACCTCATGATGTTTGCATTGGTATATTAAATGTTGTTGATTGTTTAGGAGAGAACAAAAAATTAGAAAGCATGATTAGAGAAGGATAGAGTGATTACCCTATACACTAGAAAGTTAGATCATACATACATCATCATAGTGAGGGTTCAATACTTAAATTCTATTTCCCTCGTTTCCATGGTATATCTTTTTTTTTTTATCTGTTTTTACTGTATAAAATTGAATTATGGAATTTGATTTGTGATTGTTCTTGAAGAGCTTATTTACTTTTGACCAAGTGGACAAGAATCATTAGTTGCATTCACATATATTGGTTGCATTGCATTTTTTTTTGTTGCTTTTTTTTTTTTTTTTTTTTTATTTCCTTCAACATTTATGCATGAGGACATGCTAATGACTAAGTGTGGGGAGGTTGATAAACCATTATTTATGTTTATATTGCTTAATTGTTTTTTATCAAATCTTACCACTTATTCATATGATTAGCATGCATTTATAATTCCTTCCCGAAATTACTTCATGGTTGAATATGCTGCTTCCTAGACACTTTTAATTTTGCATTTTAATTCTCCTTCATTCCATTCGATGCCGTGATCTGTGTGTCATAGTGTTTCAGGTTTATAGGGCATGAATGAATTGGAGATTGGAAGGAGCTTGCAAAAATGGAAAGAACACAAGAAATTAGGAGAATGACCAGCGAAAAGTGATGCAGACGCATGGCTCACCGCGACCGCGCGGAAATAGAGGAAATTGCAGTGACCACGGACGCATGGCTCACGCCATCGTGCAGATTGGAAACTGCACAAATGACGCGAAGGCGTGGACAAGCAAGCGCACGCGTTTCAAGGCAAATACTGGATGACGCGAACGCGTGAATGACTTGATCGCGTGACTGCGCGCGATTCTGCGGAATTACAGAATTTGCTGGAAGCGATTTTGGGCCCTGTTTTTGACCCAGTTTTCGGCCAGAAAAGCAGTATAGAGCCAAGGAACATGCAGAGACCAGAGAACAACATTCATTTCCGCATAATTTAGTTTTTAGATCTGATTTTACTCCTTCATAGGTTTTCTCTCTACACATTCATAGTTCTTAGGATTTTTGATTTATTGCTTTTTTAGATGGAATATTGAGAAGAGTTATTACTTCCGTCAAGACTTCGTCATTCTAGTTTGTTTTTCTTACTTGTCATTACTCTTCCATATCCTTCATTTCTCAGAATTATTATTGGATTATTTTTTAGAATTTATTAATACAAGAACTATTTTTTTTTTAATTGATCCTTTTGATTATTATTTACATGTTTTCAATATTTCCCTTCCTTATTTTCGTGGATTTCACAATCATAATGAGCGAGTAATTCCATAACTTGATTGGGAGTTAATTGAAAGGAGGACCTTGAGTTGGATGCTCAAGAGTAAAATTATAGTTGGGTTTCGCATTGGGTCCCTCTAATACTGACACTAGTCCTTCCAAGGGAGAGATTAGAACTGGTGAATAGAAACTGACTTCCAACTTGCTTACTTTCTTTATCTGGTAAAGGATAACTGGGCAGGCAACCTTTAATTATCAACTTTTATCTTGGGAGAACTCCATCAAAGGATAGGGCTTCAACTAATCTACTCCGGTCAAGATTTTTATTTATAAATTACATAAATTCTCTTATTTAATTTCCTGTTTATCAAACTCAACCATTTTTAGAAAACATCTGATTAATAAATAGCACATCTTTCTGCAACCTGTTGGGAGACGACCTGGGATTCATACTCCTAGATTTTAATTTAATTTTGTGACCCCCTTCTATAATTGATAAGCAAATTTTGGTTGGTTAAGAACTGTAGTCGCAACATATCTCTTATAAATTTCTTAACTCACCAATTTCTGCCACGTCAATCATGAAGCCTCAATGAGAAACTTAAAAAAGTAGATTGGGCAACTGTCCAAGCAAGCGGTGATTGAGAGACCAACAAGCTCACTCCCAAGATGATTACCATTCGAATCCTAAAAAAATGCAAAGCTAATCTAAATTAAGGAGTGGAAGAACCTTGGTGAATGACAAAGAAGTCAACAAAAAGCCTATGGACAATGACAAGGCTAGCAGCAAGAAGATGAAGCCAGCAACAAGAAAGAAGACGAGCAAGAACAGGAGAAGCGTAAAGAGAAAGATGAGCAGCCACAAGTCAAGGAAAGGGAAGAAAGTCATGGAGGAATATCATCAAGAACAGAAAGAGGTGTGAAGGCTTACACACCTCCTCTACCATATCCTCAAAGACTACAAAAAAGAACTCAAGGATCAACAATTCCAAGAAGCTGGAGATTAGTATCCCACTTGCTGAAGTATTAGAGCAAATACCTCTGTATGCTAAATTCTTGAAGGAGCTCATCAATAAAAATAGAAGCTGGCATGAGAAAGAAACCGTCATGCTCACTGAAGAATGTAGTTGCAGTATTCAAGGGGTATTCCACTAAAGCTTAAAGATCCATGAAGTTTTGTAGTTTCATGCACCATAGGCTAGATGAAATTGGAGAAAGCTCTCTGCGATCTAGGTTCTAGTATCAACTTGATGCCCTCTCAATGATGAGAAACTTGCGCAATAGAAGAATTCAAACCCACCAGGATGTCACTTGTAATAGCCGATAGATTAATCAAGACACCCAATAGAATTGTGGAAAATCTATTACTGAAGGTTGGAGAGTTTATCTTCCTTGCAGACTTTGTGATCTTGGACACAGAAGAGGAAGAAAACAACTCAATTATCCTGAGAAGACCATTTCTAGCCACAGACAAGAGCTATTATAATGTAAAAAAGGGAGAAATGATCTTCAGGGTGTACAATGAGCAAATGGTCATCAATTTTTCAAATCAATGCCACATCCCCTGTAGCAAAAGAACTACATGAGAGTAGATATGAATAGAAGGTTTGGGTAGGAGAAATGTTGAAGCCAATTATCATGAGCAATAGGAAGAAGAAGGGGAGGGAGATCAAGAGACAATGGAAGAACAAGTAGCGAAATTTCCAGTGAGAAAGAGGTGGAACAAGACAAGACAGAGGAGGTGCCAAAACAAGAATTAAAGCCTCTACCTATTCATCTCAAGTATGTGTTTCTGGGAAGAGGAGAGACTCTGCCAGTGATCATCAATTCCTCCTAAGACATGGAAGAAGAGGCAAAGCTGGTTTGAATATTGAAAGCTCACAAGACAGCTTTAGGATGGATAATTGATGATATCAAGGGCATAAGCCCTGCCATCTGCATGCACAAAATCATGCTAGAAGAGGATTCAAGACCTGTAGTACAACCTCAAAGAAGACTCAACCCAACATGAAGGAGGTAGTTCAAAAGGAAGTAATGAAGCTGTGGAATGCTAGAACATATACCCAATCTTGATAGCTCTTGGGTGAGCCCAGTTCAGGTTGTCCACAAGAAAGGTGATGACTGTATCTCATGAGAAGAATGAGTTGAGTCCTACAAGGACAGTGACTGGTTGGAGGATGTGCATAGACTATAGGAAGACTGAATGAAGCTACAAGGAAAGATCACTTTCTCTCCCTTTCATTGATCAAATGCTGGAGAGGTTGGCTAGCCATGCTTATTATTGCTTCCTGAATGGGTATTCCGGTATAATCAGATAGTGGTGGACCCCAAGGACCAAGAGAAGGACTCCTTCACATGTCATTTGGAGCTTGCGCCTACAGAAGGATGTCATTTGGGCTATGCAATGCCCTAGCTAACCTTTCAAAGGTTATGCTCTCCATCTTCTCAGGATATAGTTGAAAAAATTCTTAGAGGTCCTTATAGGATGATTTCTCTGTTTTGGAAATTCTTTTAAAATTGTTTGCAACATTAACTACTATATTGAAATGATGCCAAGAAACAAATTTAGTCTTAAATTGGAAAAATGCCATTTCATGTACCAGAGGGTATTGTTCTTGGCATTAAAGTTTCAAACAATGGTATAGAGGTTGATAGAGCTAAATAGAAATCATTGAAAACTTCTGTACCTGTCAATGTAAAGGCATGAGAAATTTCTTGGCACTGCTGATTTTTATAGAAGATTCATCAAAGATTTTCAAAAATAGTCCAAACCATTGAGCAATTCGCTAGTGGTTGAATTAATACTTTCAAATTTTTGATGACATTGTAAACTGCCTTTGAACTTTAAAAGAAAACTCACTACAGCACCAATTGTCACACCTCCAGAATGGGGGACTCCCCTTTGAGCTTAATGTTGATGCAATGATGTTGCATTGGTGCTGTATTGGGGCAAAAGAAAGACAAGCTGCATCATGTCATATACTATCCAGTAAGGTGTTAAATGAGGCACAAAAGATTACACAACCACAGAGAAACAGCTAATGGCCATTGTATATGCATTTGATAAGTTTAGACAATACTTGATTGGTTCAAAAGTTATAGTGTATACTGATCATGCTGCTCTCAAGTATCTTATGTCAAACAGGATGCAAAGCCTAGACTCTCAGATGGGTGCTGCTGCTCAAAGAATTTGACATTGAAGTAAGAGATAGGAAGGAGAGTGAGAATCAGTGCAGATCATTTTCAAGAGTGCCACAAAAGGCCAATCAAGATGTACCACAGCAAGTGAAAAAATTTCCTGATGAACATCTTTTCAAGCCAACAAGCACCTTGGTTTGTTGACATAGCAAACTACAAGGTGGAAGAAAGATCCCTCAAATCTCCAAGCAACAAGTGAAAAAGTTACTCAATGAAGCTAGGAAGTTTTTATGGGATAAACCATTTTTGTTCAAAAGATGTCGGATGGAATGATTAGGAGGTGTTGTCCCTGAAACTGAGATGAGAGACATATTGTGACATTGTCATGGTTCAGCCTATGGTGACACTTTGGACCAGAAGAAAGCTGCCAAAAGTACTGCAAAGCATATTCTATTGGCCAACTATATTCAAGGATACCAGAAGTGTGTCGTCATTCAGCGTAATGAGTGCCAAAGAGTTGGAGGACTATCAAAAGAAATGAAAGGCCTCAAAATTTCATTCTTGAAGTGGAGCTATTTGATCTGGGGATTGATTTTATGGGCCCTTTTCCTCCTTCATACTCTTTCAAATACATTCTGGTAGTAGTGGAGTATGTGTCAAAGTGGGTGGAAGCTATAGCCACAACCACATGTGATGCACAAATTGCCCTCCAATTCCTTAAGAAGCACATTTTTACTAGATATGAAGTGCCTAAGGGTCTTGTAGTGATGGTGGTAGTCATTTTTGAATAAACAGATGGAAAATTATCTTCACAAATATGGGGTGATGCTAAAGTAGCCACATCATATCACCCACAGACCAATGGCCAAGCAGAGCTTGCAAATAGGGAGTTGAAGAGGATTTTGGAGAAAACTGTGGGAACTACCAAGAAAGATTGGGCCAGAAACTGGATGATGCCTTGTGGGCATACAAACAGCATTCAAAACTCCATAGAAGGTCTCCATTTCAGCTGATCTATGGAAAATATGCCACCTTCCTGTGGAGCTAGAACACAAAGCTTACTGGGCCACTAAGCTCCTCAATTTTGATCCCTAAGCAGCAAGAGGAAAAATGTTGTTGCAACTCAATGAGCTAGATGAATTCAGACTGAAAGCTTATGAGAATGCAAGGATATACAAGGAGAGAGCTAAAAAGTGGCATGACAAGAAAATTTTGAAAAGAGAGTTAAATCAGGACAGCAGTACCCTATATAATTCCAGGCTCAAGATTTTCCCAGGCAAGCTCAAGTCTAAATGGACTGGCCCGTATTTGATCACAAAGGTTCTCCCTTATGGAAGCCTTAAACTTTTGGATGAGGCTACAAAGGAAAATCACAGCAAATGGCCACAGAGAAAAGCATTATTTGGGAGGCCCTTGGAACAAAGAGAAGGAGGTTCAAGAATTAAGTTGAGCAAGAATAGAGGAATGTCAAGCTAGTGACATTAAAAGAGCGCTTGTTGGGAAGACCTACCAGAGGTAGTCTTTTTTCTTTTCCTAACTATTTCAATAAAAAGGTTAGTACTTTTATCTGTATGCAAGGAGCTAAGTTTGGTGTTGCACCACCAAAACATTTAAGGGAGAATAAAGGATGCTAAGTTTGGTGTTCCACCAAAAATCTCATTTGAAAACACATTTTTCACCTTCTCATAAATAGTTTGCTTAGCTCCAAACAATCAGAGAAACTACTTAGCCATTGTCTGTTTTCTAGTTTTTAGTTTTGTGACCCTCAGCAAAGGCACATTGTTTCATATAATGGTTGACTGTTGCATAAGAGACATTGGCAAGGAACTAAGTTTGGTGTTTACACACCAAGTAAGTTCAAAAACTACAAACAGTTCTGCATATTAACCATTTACCTAAGGGCTTGGGAACAAGCAACTTCTAAGGATTGTGTAGGAAAACATTCAACCTTGGAGAATCTGCATCATTCCCAAAGGACAACAGAGAGAAATAAGGATAGAAGAGAAAGCTGAGAGACATTCCCAGGTTGTATAGACACTTAATCCTTTTTTGCTGTGTTTAACTTGGAGATTTCTATATGTCTTGCTGCAGTGTTCAATTAGGTGTAAGTGTAGATGTTTGCTAAGAATGCTAGCCTGCATTGTACTTGTTATAAATCACTTGCTTAAATCTATTTTGTTCCCTTCTGCATGAATAAAAAAATAATGTTTGAAACAGAAAGTGATTGTCCAGTGTTGTAGAAATTAGAATAAAATTCAGTGGTGGTACTTGCTTGAGTTAATGATTAGCTCAATATAAAATTGCTAATATAAATGTTCCTTGAAGTGTGAATTAGGTTGCTGCTGTAAAGCCTTTTATCAATGAATATCTGATTAAACCACTATTTATGGTTTATAATGTGTTTAATTGGTGGTTTTATCATGATCTTTACCACTTATTCATATAATTAGCGAGCATTTATATTTCCTTCCTAAAATCATTACACGATTGAAAACTTGTTTCCTAGAGACTTTTAATTATGTATTTTAAATTCTCCTTTATTCCATTCGATGCGTGATGTATGTTAAGTGTTCAGGCTTTATAGAGCACGAATGAGTTGGAGATTGGAAAGGAAGCTTGCAAAAATGGAAGGAACACAAGAAATTAAGGAGATAACCAGCGAGAAGTGACGCGGCCGCATGGCTCACGCGACCGCGCGGATTGGAATGCATAAGTGACGCGGAGGCGTGGACGACGCGTCCGTGTGGAGAAGCAAAACTCCGAATGACGCGTCCGCATGAATGCACAGCGTCGCGTGACGTGCGCGATCTGTTAATTTGCAGAATCGCTGGGGACGATTCGGGCCCTATTTTGACCCAGTTTCTGGCTGCCAGCAGAAAAGCAACTAGAGCAGAGGAACATGCAGAGAACCGACAACAACATTCATTCTAGATAGTTTTAATTTTTCAGATATAAGTTTTTCCTCTCCTCTGGTTTTTCTCTCTACACATTTCATAGTTCTTAGGATTTTAATTGCTTTTTGCATTGGGATATTGAGAAGAGTTATTACCCTCAAGACTTTTCATTCTAGTTCGTTTTCTTTACTTGGCTTTTACTCTTCCATGTCCTTTAATTATTTCAATCTTACTATGGATTATTTTTAGAATTTTATCAATACAAGAGTTATTTTTATTTTTAATTAATTCCTTTGAGTCTTATTTATCATGTCTTCCTTAAATTCCCTTTCATATGTTATGAATTCCATCATTCACAATGAGCGAGTAGTTCCCAACTTGATGGGGAGTTGATTGAAAGGAACCCTTGAGTTGGAGTGCTCAAGGGAGAAATTGTAATTGGGTTTATTATTGGTTTGCCCTCTAGTCACTAACGCAGTCCTTCCAAGTAAGCGGATGGGACTTGTGAATAGAAACAGCATTCCAACTTGTTTGACTTTTCCCTTACCTAGTAAGGGATAACTAAACAGAACAAACCCCAATTATCAATTAATCTTGAAAAGTACTGCAACAAGAATAGGGCTTCCAACTAATCTACTCCCAGTCAAGGCTTTATTTAAATTACATTAATTTCTCTGATTTAATTTCCTGCAACTCATTGGGAGACGACCTGGGATTTATACTCCCAGTATTTTAATTTTAATTTCTGTGCACCCTTTAAATTGATAAGCGGATTCTGGTTAGTTGAGAACTATACTTGCAACGCATATCTTATAAAAAATTCTTAACTCGCCAATTTCCGCCACCACAATTTTTGGCACCGTTGCCGGGGAGTTGCAATAGAGTGCTAAAGTTATTGATTGGATTTATTTATTTGCATTTATTTTATTTTGCTATACTGAGCTGCTGTTGTTTCTTTTGCTAGATGACGCGTTCAATTCCTGACCAAGCTTGCCAAGTATTCGATCCTGAGATTGAAAGAACTATTTCACGAATAAGCCAAGCTCGGCGTTGGTTAGCCTTCTGAGGGCGGATCTAAAACGTCATTTGAGGAAGAAAACTGCCCCCATTCTACTGATTCGGTGATTTACGTATAGGTGACATGGCACACCTAGGAGAGTTACTATCCAGGAGGCTGGAGCCCTTGATTTTACAATGCAACCGTTTCAAGGCATCATCCAGTACCAAGAAAGGAAAGGAGAAAGCTACTCCCAAATAACCAGCAAGAAGAGGAACAAAAAGAGAATTAATGGCAGAACCCTTTTCAACTGCGGTTAAGCCCTCAACAAAGAAAATTAAGAGGATTATAAAAGTTGATGATAAAGAAAGAGCCTTCCCAGCAAAGGACACTACGCGATTCCGCAATCGCTACTGTGAGCAGATGTTCCCCATCCTGCCAGAAAAGAGTTACAACAACGAATACCTTCTTCTCCTCCCAAACCATATTGCTACATTTGTTGAACTGCAGATTGCACGAAGACAATGGATTTCCTACAGAGATAGCCAAGGCAGGTCAATCTTTCTTGGGTAGTCGAGTTCTATTCCAACTTCCACCTACCAACCCTGCAGTCTGTCTACATTCGTCAGAAGCAAGTCCCCATTACGGAAGAGGCCATTCAAAAAGCTCTAGGTTTTCCCCCTGTTCCAGAAGGATTAGATGCCTTTCAAGAAGCCGCACTCAAGCGCCAGCTGTACCAATTTGACTGGGACGCCGTTCTTAGAGTGATCGCACTACTTGGCAGTCGTTGGATCTACAGATACCATCGTACCCGCCCTAAGGGAATTTCGGCTTTAGCACTTACCTTGGAGGCTCGCGTATGGGCACAGATCATGTCCCATTACGTCTTTTCGAATACTCATGAATCCTCCTTCATTGCGGACATGGCCGTTCTTCTATGGTGCATCCTTATAGATCAACCTCTGAATCTACCTAGACATATTCGGAATGCCATGGGACACGTACAAATTGCGGGCAACTTACCTTTTCCCGCCTTGGTCTCAGATCTTGCCTCAGCAGCCGGAGTCTCCTACAGAGCTGGAGACACCAAAGCCATGCTTCCCCGGGATGATCAGTATGTCCCTAACGGAAAGTACCTTAGACTTCTAGCAGCCACTACTAGCCAGCCTACTGAACCAGTTGAAGATATTCCTTTTTCAACACCACAAGCACCTACTACAGATCACCTGCTCCAGCAGATACTTGCAAGGTTGCATCGGCAGGAACAGAAAGCTAAGATGAGAGAGCGCTGTAACAAGCGCCGATTCACATACCTCAAGGCGCTGATTTTGGGAAAATTCAAAGACTCAGACACCCCAGACTCCACTTCCTTTACCAGCACAGGGAGCCATGATGGCCCTGACGATGGAGATACTGCTACCAACCCACCTTTGTTCCTGACAGATGGCAC
>QBTX01001272.1:0-45609 GCA_003063285.2 Arachis monticola | reverse complement strand
AAGTCGTGCAAAAATGGAAGGAACACAAAGAAAGCTGAGCGAGATGACCAGCGAGGAGTCACGCAGTCGCATGGCTCACGCAACCTATGTGATAATGGTATAGCAAATCCACAAGGAGTGTACGCGCCTCGGGCCGTGACAGGAATCGTCGACCTAGCATGGATTAGGATAGTCTGCACAGAATGACGCGAATTTGCGCTTGGACGAACACGCGCATTTGTGTCCAGCCGTTGAGTATCTGAAACAGAAAATCCGAGGGAATATAAAATTAACTTTTAAAAGAGTTGTATGATCGGCTGATACACGCAATGAACGAGCGGCCCCTTCCCGCGTGACGTGCGCGATCTGCAGAACTTACAGTGAAAGTCCGCTGGCACAATAGATTCTGGGGACCCCATTTTACCACAGGTGTACTGCTTCTCATACAGTTTTTCAGACACGCATGTACTAATGTAACGAGATATAAAGCGTCAGGAAACCCATGACATAGAATGACACTAACAATGAGATCGTAACTTCATAATCACTTCATCATTACTATGTACATAATTTTTAAGGTTATTAGATGCAAGTTAATTTGAGAGAGAGGTATATCACTCAACTTCTGCGTAGCACTCACTTAGATTTAGGATAGGCACTTTTTAATATAAGCTTAGGAACTTTTTATCTTCTTCATCTCTTCAAGGTTCAATGTCTTATTTAATTTATTTTCTCTTTTTATTTGTTTAAAATGACCATTTCAGTTATGGTTTTCTTTATTTTGAATATAAATTGGAGGTTATTCAGACTCATGATTGTTTTTTCTGCTGTTACTTCATAATTAGATTATTTACTAATTGGCACTTTGGTTTGAAATTAGAGTTGATAACTCATTTGAGTTATCAAAAGCTCACAATCAGAGCGCAATAATTGATAATTATTATTATTGTTGATCTAATTCAGAGTATCTTTGCTAGTACACACTCTAGTCTTTCCCGAGAGAGAGTTTTGTACTATGGTACTTATGGTTTTATTTAATTAAAACTTCAGCTATTTAAGATCTGTATAACGATGAACCTATACATCAGCTTAAGAGATTTAGGAGCCGTATAATAGTAGGCGGAGGAATGAGGCAACAATAGGACATTAAATTGCGCATTTCACTCAATTGATATGATGGAAAGGTGACATTTACCTAATATCTATAGAGAACAATATGGACTTATCAATTCCACAGGGTGTAAACACTATCTCCATACCCATTGATGGGACACCTAAACGAGTTTTAGCTATTATTATAGGAGTCTAAAGTGTTAATTAGATTACTGCGCACAGATAATTCATATGTCCCTCACACTTGTTTCAATTTACACCCTTTTCAAAAACCACCAAACAAAAACCACTGATTAACTCTTGTCGATAAGCGCGAGATAACTTGATAATTTCATTACCTTTATTCCTACCAATTCCTTGGATGTTAGATGGAAGACTGACGGCTTTGTGTAAAAGATATGTTTGGTTCAATTTTAGAATCTTATTTACGGATTCTTGTTTAACTTGTTGGACTTATCGCACAAACGTGTTGTAAGTAAGGGTATGTATTTGCTTGTTGGTTAGAAGCTATACTTTGCAACGAGAATTCAATAGCAATAATAACCCAGATTTGAATTTTACTAAAATCAAGTGAAAATAAAATAAAATAGAGTTCCAAATGGGTACTAAACTATATGACACGCTATCTAAATGCAAAGCTTCTAAATATGATATGCCAATTGCTTTTGGCGTCAAAATCGAGAAATCAATTTCCCCTAAGAAGCATTTAGCAGTCGTACAACCAGGGCTATAGGATCATGCAAGCTTTAATCCACAATTGGATCTTGCGAGTTATAAATATTTTTTTACCAAAACTTTTTTTTTTTTTTTATTAAACTTATAAAAATTGAGATAGAGAACAGTAAATAAATTGACTGAATCTGAACCTCACTCGGATGTGTTTGCCTCTATTTATAAAAGCATCACATGGTATTATAAAGAAAGATCGATTCACTTTGTCACATGTCTCCCAACTACATCATGCGTGGGGCTGTCTCCTCAGATTTGTTTGCGTACTTCTAAACAATCAACAGATCTATATACATTCTATTGCATGTACTATTCAAGTATGTTCATAGATGGATATCTTTTCTATTTAGTGTTGTCAAGGTGATGCATATGGTCAAGGTAAAGGATGCTTACTTTGGTCAAGTCGAGCTGAGAAAAATTTGAATCTTTGAGTAAGTTAAACTTCCTACGCCCTACACCTTGACATCTCCTATACAGATTTTCCAAAAGCTAAATCCTAGCTACCACATGATTTTTTAGCTTTTTGCTAATCTCATACTCCATTTGCATGTTTTTTTTCACTTATATGATGCCATCGAAACAACATCTGCATTGGATTTTTATTGAGCTTCCACTTTGGGGCATTTTTGTTTTTTTTTTTTTTTTTTTTTTATTTTTTTGATTAACAAAAAAAAGGATTATATCATTTTCATTGTACTTCAGAATTCTTTATTAGATATTATATTTTGTGTATATATGTTCTTTTTTCACAAAGAAGTAACAATATTCATGCTAGCTTCCCAATACTTATAAACTCATTTATTTTAATTTTTTGATTTTCCTATTTTTTTTATTCTATTTCTCTATTCTTTGTCACATCCTACCAGCACAGATACATTCACAACATGCATCAGGATTATAAACAATTAATCAATACATGAGTACACTGCTACCTAATTTTCCCCGAATATAGAAAATACAAGCAAATCAGCAGTACTTTTCATATCCGCCTACACAAGAGATAGTTTCCCTCAAAATCCTACCACGCCAACATTCTTGAATATGAGACAAAACACTCTCACACGAAGCCTATAGGAAAGAATAAGGTAAGCTAATCAACTATGAAGTTGGTCACACAAATGTAAGGAGGACATTTAGTTTTATCTTACTTTATGCTATTCATAACAAGTTGCTCCTGTTCACATATGTGCTAAATTAAAGAACAAGTGGGTTAAGCGCGTACGCTAGAAAGTCTGGAGTCTCAATCAAATGGAAGTAAAAGGTAGGGCTATTTGGGTATGTGAGGGGCCTAAGTGAAATAAGGCATCAATCATATAAATGCATGAAATACACAAAATAAATGGACATAAAGAATCAAACCAATCAAAAATCAAAACATCATAGACGAGAATAATGGCACAAAGAAGGAAGAATAATGGTTATAAGAATGTAACGCACATCAATTGGGGGATCTCCAAACTTCCTGCTTGTGTTCTCTAGCGTTCAAAAACATTGATCATAATCATATATATTTTTTTTTTTTTTTTTTTTTTTTTTTTTTTTTTTTTTACTCAAATCAATTGAGATACCCTATAGATAATTTTCTGTTTCGAAAATGATTTTCATACTATCTTTGACTCATAGCTTAGTGACCCAAAACTATAAATAATCTTAAGACGAAATCGCAAAGACAAAAAAACAACGATTCAACAATATAACACAGTAAAACATATAATGAAAGCACACACAAGTCGCTTTTTAAAGCTGGTTGGAGTATAGAAATTTAGAGTGTCACCTTCTTCCAAAAATACCGCACCGTATAATTGCTTAATAAATTTAAACATTCGCACAAGTGGTAATGCAGAGGGAGCTGACCAACGGTCAGCCAAAGCTCCTACACTTAAAGCTTCATACCAACACCATCCTCGAGATGCGAGTTTACTCAAAGATGAGCAAGGGGAGTGTATTGGTGATCTCTACACTCCGGATCAGATGCCTTCCAAATCCAGCAGTGGTAGGCTTCGAACAAAAACCTTCAAGGAGAAAAGCTTCAATGTATTGGCGTTGCGCGTTTTCTTCACCATTAGTCCTTCTAGGTGGCTCCATTATTGAGCTTGTGGTTTGCGTACCATCATGGAAAAGTAGAACACACAACACCATAAATATGAGAAAAAAAAAGCAAGGAAGCATAATTGTTGGAATGAGGTAAATCACTAGAATTGAGTGAGTGAAATTAGTGTGACATTAGTAAATATTAAGGTAATTGGTGAATTTACTTAAATTGCGCGGTTTTAGAACACAAATTAGCAAAAAGTTATGTCACAAAGAAAGCATACACTGTCACTTATCCTAGTGTGCTTGAGAGGCTTTAAGTAAACTTGTAAAAGTAAAACAAGGCATTGACAGAGACATGAGAGCTATTAACGACTAAAAATAAATAGGGAAATTAGCATATAATCATGAAACATTCTAAAGAGCATCTAAGGTAAATGCAACAACAAATCATTCGAAGAAACCATTATCAAGAGGTTGCCTAATTCGAAGAAAGAAGGCATACAAGATCTACATGGTGGCCAAATCATGACAAATTCCAAAAGAAGATTACAAGCTCCAAAGCATTTCTCATCGACTTAAGATTGTGTTTGTTTACAAACACAAAATACTAAAAAAAAAAAAAAAAAAAAAAAAAAAAAAAAAAAAATAATATAACCTAAAAATCTTATAGTGCACACCAGAGAAACTAACTTTTATGTTAAAAAAAAAAAAAAAAAGATAACATCTTTTCTTATGTATATCCAGCAAAGTTAATTACTGGTAAAGACAGAGTCATACGAAAGAATAAACAATCCACAACGCATTCCAGACAAGATGAAGAAAGAGAAAATGAAATTTTTTTTTTTTTTTAAACACTAAAATATATACTCAAATCAAAGCGGTGACCCTAGCTAAACTAACTGAATTTAATTAACTAAAATAAATGGTTTATCAATGGTGTTTGGAGTGTTTGGGAATTGAGCGGTAGAAGAGGAGAAGAAAGGAGAAGGAAGGGAAATGGAAGAGGAGAAGAAAAGAAATGTATTTGAAGGTTAGTGATGACGGATAACTTTATTTACGCTTTTTGGGCAATTTGTTTTTCATTAAGTTTTTAGTAAGTTTGAGCTACTTTTAGGGATGTTTTCCCATTTAGTTCTTATGCTAAATTCATATTTTTTTTTTTTTTTTTTTTTTTTTTTAGTCTTTTTTTTCCCTGTTGATTTTCAAGGTAACATTCCTGACTGAAATTGAGGATTTGAGCCTAAAACTCTGAAAGAACGCGCTGACAAAGGACTTGCTGAGTGGCTTGATATAGGATTTCCTCGCACCGCTCATGCCTGCACTCGAAATGGATATCCTCTCTTGGCAGCTACAGAAATCTAAATTGGCGCGCGTCACCTCCTAAACGGCGTTTGAAAGTAGACATACAGAGATCTTTCCATGCAACTTTATTTTATTATGTCCATCATATCTGTTAGTTTGAAAGAATGACGAACGTAATCTTAACTTGGCGTTGAAACGCCAGTAAAGATACGCTGGCTCCGTCCTGGAGTTAAAATAAAGAGACGCCAGAAAAACGTCATGGTCCGGAGTTAAACGCCCCAAAACACGTAATAACTCAGAGTTCAACTGCCAAAATATGCACACTTAGCACGTGAATTCAATTTCAAACTCAGCCCATAGCCACTACACCAAGTGGGCCCCAAGAAGTGGGATTTATTGGCATCAAATGATACATTCTACTCACTCCATAGTTAAACCCTAGTAGCTGGTCTATATATATAGGTAACATTTATCTATTGTATATAAGACATGCTTCGACGAATAGTAAAGTGTTGATATCTCGTGCTTCCAATGTTAGAGAGGGTTGGCCATTACATTACCGGCCTCGCCTGAAATATTTGCTTATGTATTTTCAAATCACGGTAGGAGTTTCTGCAACACCACCATAGATTAAGGGTGTGGAGCTCTGCTAATCGTACAACCCTCAAGAGTTACTAATGCATAATTCTATATCTTTCTATTTTGAGAAATTCTTTATTCAAATTCTCATTTATTCTTTATTCCTAAGAAGTATTCAAGTAAGCAATCGTAACACAAGAAGCATGATGAAGTGTAGAATATCGATGTACAGCATATTAAACCCCGTCATCATCATTCCTCACTTATGAATGCGCACAGTGGAATCGTGTGATTGACAACCATTTCCGTTTTACATGCAACAGAGCTTGAATGCGTTATCTACTCTTTAGATTTCCCAAACAGAATGCTATTCGTGGTATAAGGAGACATAAAAGGTTAGAAAGTTAGTTGATGACCTGGCATTCCATTTTGGCATACGGAAAAGTTCCCAACCCTTGTCTGTGGTGATTCGCGAGTAAAGGATCCTGGGAGTAAACCGGAACACTCCTCATGAACATATGGTCTGTTTTGTGTTCCGAGATTGAAATTGCGCGATCAGATGACCGTGACATGCTTCCAAAACTTTAAGACCTGTGGGGCGTTGGTGACAGACGAAAAAGAGGGATTCTATTCCAGTGGTCTAGCTGGGATAAAACTCAAGCCGGTAGATTCGCCCGTACTGATAGTGACAGAAGGTGCCGTTTGGCATAGTTTTCAAACTAGGCCTGAGGATGGGTTAACTGCTAGCTTTATCGCACCGATTTGGGTGATGCCTCCAGACTTGTTAGCTGTGCGAGTGACAGTCGCACAGGTTATTTCCCCGTGAGGAATGAAAGTAGCCACAGTTGATGGTTAACCCCTATACAAAGCTTTCCATGGAAAGGAGTAAGAATGGTTAGTAGAGGAGCTAAAGGAGAGCATAGTGCAGTCCAAGAGCTCATAAATACAAGCGATTCTCCACATACCGCATTATTTGAAAATTCTTAACCAAATAATCTAGAGCATAAAGCTCCTTTACTATTCAGCGCCCCTTTTAAATTCAAATTCCATTTTTAATTATTTAATTATGTCTAGAATCTAATCAAGTATCATGTTTAATCTCCTAACGTAGAGAATTTGCAAGGCACCGATAGCTTGCTGTCATTAACCAACAATCTCTGTGGATTCGACCCTTACTCACGTCAAAGGTTAATTTACTTGGACGACCCAGGTCACTTGCTGGTTAGTTGAAAGAGATCTGCTGAAGAAAAAGTTAAACAATGCAACCCATTTCATGAGATAAATACATCTTTTATTATAATACCATAACAAGTGATCGAACCATATTTCGTTCCAATGTATCCAAGTTTTTGGCGCCGTTGCCTAGCGTTCATTGCTGAATGGGGATTTGTGGATCGGAGAGGTATTGGGAGCAAGCTGACGGTCTCCATCTTGTTATGCATAGACAGATGTAATTTTGGCTTTATCATTTTAGACAAAATCCTTTTTATTTCTCCCAATAAATTTTTTTTTCTTTCTATTATTTTTCGTTCTTTTATGAATTTCTCAATTTTTATGTTCCCTATAACTAGTATGTTTTCCGCACAAAAAATGTAATAACAAATGTAACTATCTGAAAAAAATTAGAAAAACTTGCATTAAACACAACTCGAGAAATTTTTTATTTATTTATTTCTCTTTCTTGTTTGAGTCTTGTGTTTAAATATTCTATAAAGTGTTTGGTGACAATTGCATGCTTTTAAAAAATTTTCTTGCATATGGTTGTTCCGAAATATTCATTGCATTTTCAAATAGGTGTTCTTCAAGATTTCTTGCATAGTTGTATATTGACCAAGAGAACGGGTTTCTTTCCGTTCTGTAATCCTTTTGGAGTGAAATTTCTTAGTTTGGTTAGTCTTATGTTGTTGTCATTAGTGCATATTCTCCTTGACATTACATTGTTAAGAAGTGGATGTGACTATTTTATGCATTTATAAAATTTTCTAAAAAGTTTTAGAGTGATCTTTGCTATGTTTTCCCTCATTGACTCTGCATTTATTGTTAAAAAATGTATTTCTTCAACATAATCTATGTCTTGATGTTCATCATGAAATACTTCATAAGTGTTTTGTACTCCCGCTTTGTAGTAGTATATGGTGTGATTCACTCTAGACATTTCATTTGGCTTTAACTATTTTAAACTATGCTTAGACATAGCAATGCTTTGTCTGTACTGATCCGACAACTCTGATTGTTTTTGTGGAGAGGTATATCATTTTTGTGTTTTTGCCATTTTCCTTTTTTTTTTTTTTTTTTTTTTGTAATTTTTTTGCACAAATATATTATCTTAATCTTATATAACCTCTCACTCTTAATATTCTTTCTCACTTTATGACAAAACTCTTTCGCTTATAATTGGTTTGTGGAGCTGAGCTCATCATGGTCAAAAACTTTTTAAAATTAGTTAGTTTCTTTCTTTAACAAGTCAAATGCAAGAGCCTTAAACTAAAGCTATATATGTCCATGAAAAGATATCCCCCAAAAGAAATTCCTAATTTTGAGCATATAAGTTCCTTATATTTATTTTTATGTCTTTTTTTTTTTTTTTTTTTATTACTTAAAAAAATCACCTAAATAAAGCGGCTATATAACAACAATAAATTCATTGTAATTTTGTCACCAAAGGGTGTGTGTGGTGATTGTGGGGAATTTTATCAGAAAAATAATTCCTAATATGGATACTATTTAAAAAGAAATAGGTGTATTTCCACAAAACATATTCTTCGTGAATTTTAATTTTTTAAAAAAAAAATTTGTTTTTTGTGTTCTTATCTTTTTATTCAAATTCAATTTTCCGAAAATTTTGAAAAAGGCTATTATAATCCAAATTAGATCCGAAGTTTGATTGATTTCCAGGGTTCGAAATCAAAAATTTTAGAAAAGTTTGTTACTCCATCATTCTCAAACTTCCCATTGTCCTATTAGTCCCACTGGGTATAAATAGTTGGATTCCCATATTCTGTGAATAAAGTTGTGAATTTTATGGAGATACATATAATGCTCAATTGTATCTTGAACTCCTACCTTGTTAGTATTATAACAGGGTCAATTTTAAAATTAATCCTGACTTATTTTTTCCCAAAATATCTTTTTCAAATATATTCTTTTTATATTTTTTAATCTTACATATCCTTCTATTCTATCACAGAAGTATATTATTTAGTGAGAAAGTTTTCTTCAAATATCATATCTTCAAACAATTCTCTTATACCAATAATCAGAGAAATAGTTTTCGGTATCAGTCAGTTCTTTAATTTAGTTTATTCTAGACACAATAATTGAATTGAATCAGCAAATAATGGACATATAAGCAAGAAGGAAGATAATAGGAATTTCACAAAAAATAACCCTTATTTCAAAAATGTGTTCCAAACGAAACTGATGAAAGTGCAACTCTAATATTCGCTTATTGTTCTAACATATCTTCATATCATGCATATATTTAGAATAATAAGCACCCGCGTCTATACAACTACTCTTAAGTTGCGATAGCCGATCCATTTCCCCTTGAAATTGTTTTAATATACAAAAAGGCAATAATAATCTTAAATCTTTCATCAAAACCCTTGTGAGAAATTGCAAAACACGCTCCCCAGTATGTCGGATTTTATCTACAAATAATTTTCTATATTTATATTTTGGTTTTAAAAAAGTTTGTATCTGAATTATTTAAAAAATACCAGTATATGCCTTATAAAAACAAGATATTTTGAAATTATTATCGAACTTAAACCTTGCCTAACTGCATGTGTCTGCGATTTTTTCACACAAAGAAAAAATTACTAATAATAAAAAAAATACCTGTCCCTTTCGATCGCTTTTTCAGCATTGATTTGCAGACTATTTAAAAAATTAATGTTAATTACAAACACTTCCTCCCTTACACTGTCGCACTCGACATCATCCATAAACCGAACCTCCTCCTTCATTTCTTCATACCCTCAGATTCTTCTCTCTTTCTTACTAATTTTACAACAAATAGCAAATGCGAATCTCTATAAATACTGTGACCGAGGTAACGAGCAATTTTTTTTGTTCCCTTTTCTTGTTTTGCCCACTTATCCTTGTCTCTATGAAAGCAAGGAAACAAGGATATAGCGAGCCACTTCTTTGTTTGAGCTGATACAACGCGTGAACCGTGAAACAACAGGTACCTTTTCTCGAAGATAAAAATTAGAGAAGCTAACACAATTACAACAATTCCATACAGATAGGCAACCTTTTAGAAAATACTTTTAAAAAAAAAAAAAAAAAAAAAAAAAAAAAAAAAAACATAAAATAATCTAAAATAATGTAAGGAGAAATGTAGTGATTTCAAAAGTGATACATCCAAGCTTTGATGGAAGAGCAGTCTCATTCTTGGGAATTCCTTCAGGAGGAGTGCCAAATAACTTTGAGCTGTAGAGGCCGCATCAAACTAGTGTGTGCATTACAGCAGACACGAAAAGCTGCTTTTTCGGGCAAAGTTTTATTCGTGGACTACTCCATCTGTAATAGACACCTTATCAGTAGATTTTTGTTAAAAACAATGAACTCTCTTGCAATAGTCTCCATGCCGAATACCTTCCTTGCTCATGAACTTATCGATGCGGAGCATATACAAGTCAAAGTATACATATAGTTTTCTCTCGAACGCTTTCTGAAGATCTACAAGCCTCCAATTGTTTTTAGCCCTTTTCTCTTTTGGTGCCGTAAGAGACAGAGAGCTAGAATAATGGTTGGATTCACCAATCCTACAGGATGATAGCCTGGACTCCCACTGGGAATAGCTGGGTCACGCCTGTGCCTCTTATAACTTAGATAATTTCTTTCCTCTCAAAAAGACTGAGCCAAAGGCTGAAAGGTGGATGTTTCAAGTGAATGTCTCTATGCACCACAACCTTCCAATAGTCAAAAAAGATATTGGTGAGACAAAATTTCTACAATCGTCTAAAGAACCATTGAGTCCTATGAGAATTTATAATGCAAAGCTAAGATACTCCATAAAAGAATAATACAAAAAGCAATTATTAAGCAGATTGCCATGACTAGAAACGCCAAAGGCATATAATGAAAGTGATGGTCCATTGGCCGAACCACCTTGACATGTTTTAAATCGATTGAGAACACGTTATTAAGACGTATATCTATCTTCAACTGGGTCTACCCCTCATGAAATTTCGAATGTATAAATATAGAGAGGACTTACCTTGCCATGTTGTTGGGATGACCTTCTAAGTAAGTTCCCAGCAGGTTAATCAAGCCCGTGACTAGCAAAGCCCTTCCCACTAAGAGGACCCGCCTCGAGTGTAACGAACGGACGAGAATGACATTCGTGTGTCACTGAGACCATTGGGTCTGCTTGCAACCTACAAATCCATGTATCAAATACACATGTTATCTCAGAAGTTCTCGTACCACATCAATTGAAATCGAAAGCCCAATGCGTAGAGCAATCAAGAGAAACATATATCCATGCCCGATGGAAGATTAATTTGGAGAGTCCCGCTCAGAAGAAAAAAAGAGGAGAGAGCTTTCTTACAAATACAGGAAATTGATTCTCGGTTGCCTCGAATGAAGTGGTAAGGGTTAGGACCATACACCGCATCTGCATTGGCTGAAAAGTTGCACACCATCATCTAACAGTACCTACTTAATGGACAATTCAAGAGACATACAGGTTTTGTTTGTAATCTCGAATTACTCTCCAAGAACACTAGGTCAATCATATCGTTTTTATTTATTAACAAGTTCAAAAATACCTTTGCAAGCAATTGGATGTTGCAGCCAGGATGTCATTCCTTATTCGAGCACAAATCCCAGCTACAACTTTTATATGGAGACGTTAACGCTGTGCTCTATCTCCTATCTTTGATGATTTTAAAATTAGAAGTTTCACTTGAAACGTGCACACTGTGGCCTCGTTAAAATAAATCATACAGGATACATCCGTTAGTAGTATATAACCACGCGCGCTAAGGCACCTCATGCCGGAGAGATAAGTCGTGTAATATTTTAGCGTACATTGCGAGTTGGAAGAACACAAAGTCCATAGTCCTATATAAAATTCATCTCGCATTTAAGTGTCTTAAAGTACTAGACTACCATATCACAAGCTCTGAGCCGATAGAGATGAAAGAATCTCTACATACCTGTCAGGTGCAATGGGGGGCCCATGGTCAAAAAGAGTCTGCTATAATCTAGGTGAAGCTTGCCGTACCAGATTTCACCTTCCGACTCACCCTGGAAGGAAGAAGCCAAAGACAGACTACACCCAGACGTAAATAAAAGCCGTATGTATGCTTAACAAACACACTTCTCGACAGAAAGACAATCCTTGGTGGACGCAAATTGGACAATCAGAGGGCAGTGCCATCGAAAAGTCATAATATAGAATCCTTGTATACAGGATCCTTCCAAATCATCAACCGTGTGATGCCTCACCACCCCGTCTCTTAAGCTCATACCAGCCGATGAGGATGCGACTGAAAAAGTGACAAATCACTTTTTTAATTTTTTTTTATAGATAATTTTGTCATTACAAATATAATATCCATATATGAATTCTATGGTTTCTTTTTCTTTTATATGAAATTTTTTTTTTTTTTAAAAAATTCTTTGAGAGACAACAAAAAAAGAAAAGTTTATAAACTCTAATCTCTAATTCGTTCTCTCTTTGTGTGTGCAATCTGTGATCTATAATGTGTCTTCATTCACATTTCTAGTACAAAAAAATTCAAAAAAAAAAAAAAAAAGGGGAGAGAGGGGGGGGAGGGGGAGAGAGGAGGAAACAGATGAGTCCCATCACATTAGAACATTTGGAGGCCGACGGAAGTATGGCCATGCATGAGAAATAAGAACAGTTATATCTGAAACTCCCTCCTAGTACTCCTCCAAGTAATACAGAAGAGAAATTCCAAAAATGAGAAGTGTCACAAGGCCAATTGACATTGTCCAACAATGGCGAAAGAGCAACAAAGGAGGAGGAGAACGAAATATCCTAGTACGCAAGAAAAAACATCCTGGGACAGAGTCTAAAGAGATACATCATTGGTCTCACTGGATATAAGTTAGACAAGCGAAAGAAGGAGCTTCCTATTCAAAGCTCGTTGAGCATAATACAGTAGTCATCACGACAGGAGACCGATTATGAGATTACCATTAATCCACAGCAATCCAAATTAATCTTGCACATTCACAATGAATGCTGATTGAGACTATGTATCGTGCACCTCTGATATGAAAGGATGAGAGAAAATGATAGCACTAGTACGACGACTCAATGTGTCTAGCTTCACACATAACATACCGGCTAGGAGCATCATGAAGATCGGGATTAGGCTCTCTACAAAGCTTTTTTTTTTTTTCTCCTATTTTTTTTTTTTTTAATAAAATTTGATTGAAAGATTAAGAGTTTAAAGAAGAGTAGAGTAAGAGGATTATGAGATAAATAAATCAGGCAGACCTGGAGCAGTAAAGTCGGCTATGACAGACAAAAATAACAGATGAGTGGAAATTAGTTGTAGAGAAAATACCACTTGGATGTCAAAAGAAAAACTACCTAAACTCGATAAAAGAAACGGAATCTATCGGCTATAGGTGTGTTGTTTTGAGCTATAGAATAAAACCATGTGATAGATGAGATGGAGATGAAGCAGCTGAGAGACAGGAGGATTCCTGATAGAACGCATGAAGCCCATTCTGCGAAAAAGATAAGCTCCTATATGTGATTCTTGGGCGTCAAAGGCGAATAAACGTGTCTTGCAATGCCTAAGTCTCACCTTCCTCGGTTGTTCAACATGGACGAAGCTGGGGAAATCATTGGATTAGTCATAGGGTTCCAAATACACACCAACCTGCCTTGCTGGGTGCTCATTTACGAAATGTGGCAGATAATATTCCGAATGATGAGAAGCTCATGGACCGAGAGGATGAGGATGTGGTAGTAAGTTGAGATTCCTTCTACCACTCCCCTGCGCGAATAAAATTTATTCTAATACTAGATACAGGAAGGAAGATGAATTGAAACCGTTGCTATCACAATCCTATAGTGGAAGATAACAAAGCTTATCACTAAAGTACAACAATTCACATGAGAAATGGACAATGAGGGAAATACAGATTGTTACAAAACAGAAGGAACGAAAGTTTTAAGTACCTTTATATTTCAATAAATAGAGTGGATGCTAAATAACTATAAACTTTTAAAGATTGTTTTATCTAAAATCCAAATTCAAAAATGGAAAACTCTCCACATATCTGATGAACAACAATAAAGTGAGAGTCATGATGAAAATTAGAGCTTTCATCTCTCTCAGTTCAAGAGTCAAGAAAGAGCCCCCACACCGGTCAAAACTCCTAAGATTGCGTGATTGGTGAAAGTGTCTCACAACCAAACTCACAATTAAGTTTAGAGTGGGTTCTTTTCAGAGTTGATCCCACTCACTAATTTCACCATAACTCACACAGTTATGGATATGTTGGACTATTAACTCGAGAACAACATTGATTTGATCACCTTGTGGCTCCTGAGAGCCACTGTCAAGCTATTGACATTAAAGAAGACGGGCCTGATTGGGAGGCCTAACATCCAAATTTTTTATTATCTAATTTTAATTTCTCATTATTGTATTTCTTTGATTATTTTTGTGTTTAATATAGGTACCAGGTTGATTTTCTATGAAGAGTCACGAAAAAATAAAAAACACCAATTACAAATATATTAAACAAAAAAAGAAGTCAAAACAGAAGAAAAAAATTTCTCTACTACCTTGGAGCGAGCGCAAATACCCCAATAATCTCAAGAATCACTCGGGACTGACAAGCATCTACAAACCAGTAAGATGCATTCCTGGCTGGGTTCCACGCCACTACAGAAAACATGAGCAATCTTCTGGCGTTGCAACCCTCCAAAAACACACGCTAACAAAACATTTCCTATTGCGTTCATAAAAGCAATGTCAATTGGCACAATGGCGTCACCAACAGAAGGACAATCCGGCGCTGAACGCCAAGAAAAACCAAGCTTATCTGAACAAACTCAAACAGCACAAGTATACTAATAAGCGCCATAGGTTAATCAAAGCATTTCACACTTCACGCACAGAATGGGCGTTTATAACGCCCGAGGAACATGCACCCAATGGGCGTTTGATATAAAACGAACCCAGACTAACAATAATATTAGATGGCAGTGCGATGAAGGGCAAATTTAACAAGACCGCCCTAATATGGGTGAAGAGTGAATGTTAATTCAATATCTTTTCCATCTCACGACCTGTGGAACCCAACAGAGATCATCAGGATGTGGACCCCACAGGATCCCGCACCTACCTTTTCTTTTAAATCTAATAATTCCAGAGTTCACATACGTTCAGTTCTCAGTAACCTATTCTAGTTGAATTCAGGACTCAAATTCTTTCACTACTCCTCCACACTCTTCCACCATTTTATCCAGTCTCCATACTCCCAAATATACCTTCGCACACTGCAAAGAAGGCAACCTATTAAAAACAACTCAACATTCAAAACTCTCCACATAGATTACTCATTCTCACAATAAAAAATATCACCTAGAGCTACCAACCTAACAAGCCCATTATGAAACAGCTACAATATCAAATTCTCAACCAGCCACCCAATTCCCAAATCCTACAAAATTGGCCGAAACCTAACACTCCCCCCACCCCTATATAAAACCCCCCACAAAACATAAATAAAAAAATTACCTCAGAGTCACTCTTACTCTTCATAGTTCAATGTTTCACACAACACTCAAACAACACAGACTCTTCCAGTATCAACAAATATGCTGAACCCACTCATGGCTACAAGTCTCACTCTCCCACAGTTTACTAAATCATCTACCTTGTACCTTTTTTCCACTTCTACTCAAGTCACACTCTTACATCTTTCCTTTTATTTCGCTCGAGGACGAGCAAGTTTTAAGTTCAGAGAGCGTTGTTTGGTACTAATTAAAAAGCTACACTTAATTAGCTTTTTACTACTTTCATATATTTTTCACCAACAAACAACAAATATGGTTACCCACCAAGACCCTGGACAGTTATTCTACTTCAGCTAATATCATAGATCAAAGGAAAGAAGGGTTGAAAAGTGGCAAAATGCCTTAGCCAAACTTTTCCGAACATCAATGGGATAAAGGAGAGATTTCAATCTCCACTGAGCCTCACGACCGAGCGCAAAACGAACCACTTCTATGAAAATAATGTTGGCAACAAGGCATAAGAGAAGGAGTGAATTCTACTCATTAGTTAATCTCCCTGAGGTCAACGCCTTACAAAGAACTAACAATAAAGAATTGAGTATCACGGCAACATGTCCGACATCGAGAGTCCAAAGAAGAGGTGGGATCATTAGCCAAGCTCCATCAACAAGTCGGATTATTGATGGTTCAATAGTTCTATGCTAATGTGCATCGGATCACTAGGTAAACCATGAATACAAGAAGATACTGAAGTACCCGAATACCCAATTAGAACTATAGGTCACATAATGAGTAGATCACGGGCGAGAAAATACACCTTTAGACTATATTATTCTAGTGCCACGGAAAAATATAAAATGCAAGTTAAGAAGAGGTTAGGCGTTTACCACTATACTAGTTCACCACTGAATACCTGCACAGGTTGATGAACGCCCCTTACTCTGACAAAAGGGTGGGGATCAACTCTTTCAGTAGTTCCACAAATCAAAAGGTATGGTACGCGAAGTTTCATGGATACTGTTGTGTGGAATCACGCGGCAGCCTTAACAGACAATGGAGAGTAGAACAATATCCAAAGAGAGCATAACCAGTCCACAACTAAGGAAAGACCTTGGAACACCTCAAGTCTTTGTAAGCTGAGGATGGCTCGCGAGACGTTCCATCTCCAAAAAGTATCAATCATGGTCCTCACACCTCTACAAGCGTAACTCGATATCTGAAGTTACTATGTAGACGGGCAATTCATGATATCATAGCATCATAAAGTTTGGGAGCAGGGAAGACTAGAGGTTCATGGAAGTCAATTTAGCCAAATCGAACCTGACATTCTAAACGAAAAATAGCTGACTAAGGTTAGCCTTCACCATACATCTGGTGCACGGGCTAGCCACCTTTGCTCTCAGATCTCTGAACCAATCAGTTCACCTCATATTCCATCTATGTTATTCAGCTGGGGTTATCATAGATGGAGATGTCTCCATTGATAACGAAACAAAAGCCCGCAATCACCAGAAAAGGATGGACACCAACAAGGGAAGTCTCACCCTCTCACGGGCCAGCCCAAGGAGAAAGCTTAGAAGGAAGTGATCATCAAACAAATGCCGTCAATGGGGAATGCTAAACAAATATCTCTTCCCCAAAATTAAAACTATATTGGGGACGCAACACTCAGTACCTCCTTAAAGAAGAACCTTAGCCAAAAACGTGGAACACTAAGGGTGGGAACCCATGAACATTGCCCCTCCTCTCCAACGAAATAAGAAGAAGATCAAAGAGCAATGAGCAGAGGAGCAACAAACGCAAGCGAAGGGACTATAGACAGAGTTTTGTTGAAGAACTATTAGCTTATTTGTAGTATACCTATCAAAGAGAAATAATGTATCACCCGCCACGAGAGGTGGGATCATAGCGGGTCCTTGTTGCTTTTATTTGTCTTTCAGGCTCTGTATTAGCTTTTCTGGATTTTGATAGTTAATAAGTGGATAAAAGCTTCTATAATTCTAAATCTAATTTAGATTTTTCTATAGTGTCACTTCATACTTCGCATTTCTAAATAGAATAACATTTAGTGGTGCTAAACCAATGCCCCTACAAGCTATGAAATTAGATAGATTCACCTTCAGTCCTTTCACTCTCGTCTTAAAAGAAAATGTTACTTTTAATTCAAAAAGAACCAAGAAGTACATTAATTTCGAAATTACTACCTGAATTTAATTTAATTATAGTTTTGATGTTGGTTGGCAATAATTTTTGTTTATTCTTTTGTTTTTTTTTTTTTTTTTTTTTTTTTTTTTTTTTTTTTTTTTTTTTTTTTGTTTTTTAAAAATTGTTAGGCTCTTGAAAGAATTGATGCAACAAAGAGAAATGTTATTAGATTGTCTGAAATATTTCATGAGAGTTGATTCTTCGAAGCAAGAAAAAGCAGTGAAAAAAGAAAAAAAAGTGGATCGAAAAAAAAATATTAAATAGAAAAAGAAAAAAGCAAGCAAAAAAAAAAAAAAAAAAAAAAAAAAAAACTTTAAACCAAAAGGCAAAGGGTAAGCAAAGATCGCAAGGCTTTGAGGCATTCAATGGATAGGAGGTGCCTCAAGATGGAAATATAACAATCTGCAAAGGCCTAATATAGCGGTATTCTACAAACTCAAAGCTGTCCCTAACCCATCCAGCATCTGTCTGCTTCATAACATGGATAAGACGTTAACAATGTATAGAGAAAATTAAGACATTTATTGAGACTGAGTGGTTAGAAGTCGTGATTCCAAAAGCAAAAGAATGTGCCTAAGAACCCTGGACAACCCTAACTACTTGGCGACTTTAGCAAAGCTGAGTACCAATCTGAAAAGGTTCACCTCCAGTTATGTGTCTGATGGCATCTTGATGTAGGTTTATCCCGTGTGGTGAATAACTTGGGATCGAAGAAGACAAAGTGCTTGAGGCTCATCGCCAAGACTCATAAGTAGCTTGGTGTTCAAGAGATCAACCGATGCTTAGACTAAGGAGAGTCAATAACAACTGAATCGTAAACTTTTCTTAAGTCTCGCGCCTAGAAAGGAAAGCGCCAAATTAACATCTATTCTAAACTTCAAAAAGGAAAAGTTGAAGATCTCATTCAAACTAGTTTTTCAGCAGCTAGTAAGCAAATACAAGGGCTAACATAAGTCCCGCTCATTGTATTAAGTTTAATTAATATTTTTTTTTTTTTTTTTTTTTTTTTTTTTTTTTTTTTTTTTTTTTTTTTGTTGCTTCTTTCTTTTTTATCATTTTATTGATTTTCATTGCGGACCGTAGTCACTTGAGTTTCAACTTTACTGTTCAATGGAGGCAATGACGATTTTCAAGTGTGTCCTTGGGAACTAACAAAGTCTAAACAATTAAGGTATCTTAGGTGAGTTTCGGTTAGGATGAGCGGTAATTTTTATTGTTAGTAACCAGACGCGTTTTTGGCAATTGTTTTCCAAAATATAGTCATATTTAGATAAACGTTTGAGCCTTACTTTATTATGGGGTAAATGTTTGTCGATTATGTGTTATTTATTGCAAAAAATTTTAAATAATTGGAGTCTAGGAAACTTATAAACTGATTAGCGCTATGAGGTTTGTAGAGTCTGTTTGTATTGCACAGCTTACACCATAGAGATATCTTCAGTCAGTAAAATTCATGACTGAAATAGAGAGGCACTATATTGAGCTAAATACTCTTGAAAGGATAGGCTGACCAAAAAAGGGACTGCTGATACTGCTGTTGGATCGACCCTCCCTAGAAGCTTCAACGAAATGCGGGGATTTTCTTGGGACGACATGACAGAACTCTAATTGGCGGCGCGCTCATAATTCTTAACGGCGTTGGTAAAGTAGCACCAGAGCTCATTCACAAGAAATAGATTTAAATTAGGACCCATATTTTTTTACGCGAAGAAATGACGAACAGTAACTTGGCGGTTGAAGAGCGCCAAGTAACTGAACGTACCTTGCTAGTGAGAGATCTTGCGGGAGGTGAAACCGAATCCAAGAATATAATCAGCGTCATGCAATCAACGGGAGTGAATCCACACACAAATAACACGATTCATAACCGCGAGACTGTTTCTATACACGCCACGAATATCCATCAGTTGACCCTTAAGAGGCTGATGCGATATGAAATATATATCCAAAACGGTCAGCCCAAAGCACAAACACCTGAAGTGGAGGACACACTTCAAAGGAGAGTTGGATTGTGACTGCAATTCAAATTATCTATTACTCATGTAAACCATATTAGCTAGTCTAGTATATAAAGGACATTTATCTATTGTGATTAGGCATCCTGGATTGTATTTTGATCCATGATCACGTTAGAGAGGGGCTGGCCGTTCGTGCCATGCCTGAAACCCTCTTTGCGCTTAATTTATTTTCATTCAAGTAGCTGGGTATAGGAGTTTTGCTACTTTCTGCAGCACCAAATATAGATAAAAATGGTGTGTAGCTTCTTTGAGTATCCACCAAAGTTACAATAAATTTAAGTACTAGTTTTTTTTTTCAATATCTCTTTTATATTCTTAAGTTCAAAGAATATCTCGGAATCAGAATCGTCACCAAAGAACACATGAATGAATGTCGTGAATGAGCTCAGATTTACCAAATCTAATTATTAAATGTTCATGATCCTATCGAACTTAATGAATGCGCGAGCAGATAGAGGATTTGGACAAGCAGGTTCCGTTCGTATCATGCAAACAGAGCTTAGAAAGCAGTATAATAGAGGTGCATTTAAGGAAGTTCGCCACAACAAGAATCCTCTCGTGGTAATAAGGTTTAGATAGTTATGGTCGCATTACAACTGGATTCCTTGGAAAAGTCCCAAACCTTGTCTCCTGTGTGGATGTGACCAAAGATCCGAGAGGAGGTAGTAGTGCTGGACTTGGGAGTGCTCAGGGAAAAGTCACACCCTCGGTGTCTGTGGATGTTCCGAAGTAGAGAAATTCCGATGCTGAATGACCGGTGACTTCGCGAACGGTGCTTCAAACTTACCGTGCTGGGTTTCCGGTGATAGCGTGACGTGAGGGAGCGCAAAGAGGGATTTCTATCAAACAGCTGCGATGTAGGAGCGGGATACCGCAGAGCACCGAGAGAGTAGATAAGTTAGGCCGTTAGCTCCGTACATGAGTGCGTTGCATTAGGTTCTTCGGCGCGCAAGAAGATAGGCTTGTCGGCAGCGATAAGGGATAGGACTACTGCAGCGCGAGTAGGGAGATAGGGCCTCGTCACTGACGCGACGCTGGATGGGTGATTAGAGAGTGACACCTGAGTGCGAGGTATGAACAGTCCGCCAACAGGTTATTATTCCCCCCCGCGGAGTGAGACGGCAAGCTGAAACTAGTAAGACCGACACGTGATGGTGATGATAGTGGTGGACCCGCTATACAAAAGCTTGCATGTGTTCGAAAAGAAGATCTAAGGGAATGACTGAGACTAGAGGGAGGAAGTAGGTGGAATAGGCAATGGCCGGGAGAAACCAGTCGTCGAGACTAAAAGAGTGCACTCTCGACAGTCCATACTCTCCATCCGCATTATATCATTCTGGAAGACTTCCTGCACGGCCGTTGGCTGCCAGATGAAAACGTTGCGAAGAGAAGAGGTTTTCGTTTCCTGTTTTCTCCTGCGTGTATTTATTCCCATTTCTGTTAATATTTTATCTATTGAAAATCTAAAACAAAATTATCCATTGTTTAAATGGTATACTGCCTGAACTGAGATATTGAGCAAAGGGTGTTAGACTCAATTCGAATGGCTTGCTCGCATACCAAACAATCTCTGTGGATGTTAGCGTCGAACACCTTTAGCGATGCCAAGCGGTGAAGGATTATTAACAGCTGTGTGAGGGGACGCGACCCAGGTACAGCACGTTACTGGTAGTTGAAACGACGAGTTGTTGTGAAGAAAAAGTAGATAGGCATCCAATGCCCCTGTTCCAGAGTAATGTAGACACTTTTTAAATAACATAAACAAGTGAATCACAAGATCTTAACGTGGCCACTCAGAGAGGTGAGATCAAACGACCGAATGGGTGAGCCGGGGGCGCGCCAAGCACTGCAGTGGCGGCGCGTGACGCTGGACCGGAAGGGTAGAGATGAAGGCCGGATGGTAGTGGCCGAATTTAGGGGTTAGTGCACTGCAAGTGCCGAAGCGCGAACTTAGGACACGGTGCCGCAGTAGAAAGTGAGGCAAATGCGTATGGGTAAATGAGTGCAGTGAAGAAGAGAAGGCGATCGTGCACCAGCACGTGACCATCGCGGGCCGCGTTTGAGACGCGCTTAGGTGTCTTGGTTGAATGTTTGTGCCTACAGCATGAATTTAGGGATATGGACACAAGTTAACAGGCCGTAGCAACTCGTCGGGTCAAAATATCTTTGTGGCTGGGGGGTTCGGAAGCTGTGGCTGCAAATGCATCCAATATGCCGGGCGGAAGGCAGACGTCCATGTTTCGTGCGAACGTGGCGAGATGGCCGACATAAGCTTTGGGACGCGATAACGCGAACACGTACGCGGCGTCGCAGTTGAGGCATGTGGTGCAGGCTCTGTTTTTATTCAGCTAAAATTTTTCTAAATCGCATTTTTACACGCAATCCAAGCACAAAATCTCTTTAGTGTTCTAAACTACTCGCACCACAGCATACCTAAAACACGATGAGAAACGTTCGTGTTAACAGACCTTAAAAAGAAAACTACCAAAAAAATACTACTTCAAACAAACTAACCACCAAAGTATGAATTATCTTCTGAGAAAAAAAAGAAAAAAAAAAAGATAATGATAAAGAATCTCATACACTCATGGTGGTGTTGCTCTCCCACTCCTGTGTAGCACTCCTTTGTTTATTGTCCTTACAGTTGGAACCTATTAATGCGGCCGCAGAGTCTCCGTCACAAGGTGGCTATGTGCTTGATTCCATGTCCTGAACATGCTCGCCACCAAATGCTTAAACTTTCCATTTGTAGCTTCATCATCGCATTCAAAGTTAAAATAATCCAAAGTTGATGAGCAAGTTCACTTTACAAAAAAACCATGGGCTCCCCAACAGTTCGACCCTCATCAGTATTCCGCAGGGATCCCATAATTGTCTTCCCGTGCCGTAACAAACCGACCCTGTTCTTCAAGTTGTGATTATCCGGATTATTTTTCGACCATGGGGGTGGGTAACCAAGTGAACTATCTCCAAATGAAATGTGACCAAAATTATCCTGGACCCAAGCAATCTAGTTTCACGAGCACCCAGCCCTTGCTAATTAGCTTTTGAAACATGTAACCAACCATCATGAACCGAGAATGATATTTCCCAACCCACTAACCATCTCTCACTTTTGCTCTTGAAGCCACAAATATGTCTAAGTTGACCTTCCGTCTCAAGTAATTTCCATATTCAAGGGGATATAAAGCTATAAGTATAAAGGAATTTACACACTTGCATAAGAGGATGGATGGTGGTGGCTTGGGGAGAGATATCTCCAATGTGCTTGCAATCTTTTAACCTGCTCCCTTGTTGGTTCTTCGCTTGGTTCCCTCCACCCTCGTTCAGCAGGAACTTCTTCAACTTATCTCATCCTTTGTTCATGTTCATTTTTTCAATATGTCCAACTCTTCATCATCACGATCAAGATCATGAGGCTGGAGGTGAGAGAAATTCCGTACCTCCACGATTGTTCTTTCTATCTCCATTGGGAGAAGAGGTTCTTCTTGACAAATTCAAAGGATTTGACACCACCAAGAAGGTTGGATGCATGGTCTTAATCACCAAGGGAACTCAAATCTTGCTCCACTCCTTCCAAGTATTCCATTGAGATAATCTGTTATTAGGAGGTTATGTGGCCAACATTATGCCTTCCTCAACATCAAAAATTCAATCTTCCTTGAGAGGAATTTTCCCTAATTGATTTAGTTGATCTTCCCATGGAGTTTCGGCATCTCCTAAGTCTTCAACCACTTCTTTCCCTCTTCTTGCAATGATCATAGGGACCTCCTACCCATAGTTGCTGGCTAATACAAAATAGAGCATCCCTACATTTTCCCTCCCCACCGAAGGTTTTCCCAAATGGCCTCGCTTGCATGGGCTGAGATGCTGTGTAATATTTCAAACATTACATTCTCCACGAAGGTGGCCATGGGAGTGCTATTGAGGATGCTGGGGAGATGCCACACATTGAGAGGTTAAAAATGGGCGTTTACAGCATGACCACATTGGTCAACGGTAGAGACACAAGTTCTAGTGTCTCCCTTTGAATTTCTTCTCCTTCTCCTGCCATTAAAGAAATATAAGGCTAAGAATTTCATCCATTGAGGACTGGAGTGGATAAGAGGGTTCATTTGGTCTTGAGACAGGGTTCATGAATAGCGAAGGTGAGTTCTATCTAGTCGGTAAGGGTAAGTGTGTGTGTGGTATACTTCTGAGTGGTTCTTTGGAGTAGTAATCTTGGAATTGTGGGTCCATGTATGGCTCATATAGTTCATATGGTTCATATGGTTCAAAAGGATGTTGGTATGATGGGTAAGGATCACATCGTCATATGGAGGTGTTTGGTTGAAAGAGGCCTTGGTTGAGTGTGTGGGTGTGAGGTTCATGGTATTGAGGATTATGACTTCAATGTTAGGCATATGGTGGTGGGGTGAGTTTCCTTGTTTTTCGGGTTCAATTATCGGTTATTTTGAATAGAAATATCAATACAAGTAAAATTCACTATACTGTTCACCATTTGGAAGCTATGGATTGATGGTGGGCAGTCATCAGGTAATGGACTTCTTTAGCTTGCATTAATGCTATTTAGGTGGAGGTTGTTGCCGATAGGATTGGCTAATATGCATATGGCTCCTCCCACTCTTGATTGTTCTCAACACATCCCTATGCATACACATTTCCACTTAGTAAAGTTTCTAAAATCACCGATACAATAATAAGTTGTAATCACCCACCACTCATGTAGCTCCAAAAATGAGAAATTAGCAGAAGAAAATAAGAAACAAAAAGACTAAATAGAAATAATGAAACAAAATTTTTTTTTTTTTGAAAGAAAACTAACAAAACAAATAATGTACATCCAAAAACGGCAAGCGTGAGGTTTCCTCAATCACTTCCAATATAGTACTAACAATTTACATAAAACACCGAGTTTGGCAATCCATGGAAAACGGTACCGATTTTGATGATTGGATAATATATGCTTGGTTTTAGACCAACTATAGCGATTTACAATTCGAGATTTTTTTACTCATGGTGGTGTAAAATTTCGTATATACCTGTCAAAAGTGAATACAATTCATCAAAATAGATCTGGTTCAATCATTTGCGTCGCGAATGCCGACGTTCGCTCAATAGCGTGAGGCACGCACGAGCACAGCCGCATGGTACAGCATAAAGTCCCAAGTGATGCGTCTTGTGGTCGGGGAGCATATACGCGTGGGATGGCCCTATTGTGGAAAGCGACGCGCACGGCGTCACGGGTTTGCATATAGTTCTCAGTCAAGCGGGTTGTGTCAGGTGGTTCGACTATGATTTACTGAGGGACGCTCAAGGACACGCTACGCGTGATGGGGCTTGCGCTCCCAGCACAGTTATTAAAAAGCCCCACACCACACCAACTTTCTGGGCCAATACATCATTTACCGCCAATTTTACTATAGTCCAAGCATGTTGAAGCGCAGTCAATAGGCGCGAGAACGCGTGGTTTGAAATTTTTACAGGGGACGCGTACACGTGAGGTAACGGAGCGAATGCTGCCATGTTTATGCGCCACGCACCCTAACCGTGTGCCGCGCTGGTATCTCAGCGCGCAATCTCTCTGTTCAATGGCGCATAGACACATGACGCGTGAGTGTCGTAGATGCTTGCGCGTCAATCCCTCCCCTTCCTTTTTTACTATATATGATGCACAATGCAAATGCAATGCTAATGTGGATATTATGAATAATTCCAAGGTTACACTAAATAAATAAAATAAAAACTCAAAAACAAACAAAACAATAATTGAAATGGAAACGATCAAGAACATGAAGATAGAACGACCAAACTAAAATTTTTAGAAAAACCACATAAAATTATCGCGAAAACCAAGAGTGAAAACACCAAGGAACACAAAATTAAAAAATTTTTTTTTATTTTTTAATTCAACGAAGAAAATAACTACATTTTTTGATAAAGATTCTTAGAAAGAAAGACTCAAAGGAGCAACTGTTCACAAGAACATAGACACTACCATACATTCAAACAAATGCATGGAACTAACATAGAAAAGAAGTATATATTGAAAAAGTTTTTATATAATATTTTTTTTTTTTTTTTTTTTTTTTTTTTTTTTTTTTTTTTTCTTTTTAAAAAGCTAAAATGACGAAGACCTGCTACATTACGCAAAATATTATTCCTAAATCTGATGAGCGAAAAGCAACCAAAATATATATATAAAAAAAAAAAATTCAAAACTAAAACAAATTCCGGGGCAACGGCGACCGTAAAGAACTGGGTGTCATCGTAGGAAATTAAGTAATATCCACTTTTTCATCAATTTGGTACCGGGATACTAACAGCAAGGCACTGGTCACCAAGTAATCACCTATTACGTGAGTAAAAGGGTCGATCCCACGGAAGATTGTTGGTATGAAACATGCTATGGTCATCTTGGTAAATCTTAGTCAGGAATTCAATTAATAATTTATCGAGCTTACTTGCAAATGAATAAGGGGGCATGGATTAACTTCTCCTTCTACTGCCCCTCTCTTTCCTTCTTTTTGCTTCGAGGCGGACGGGAAAACCTTTTAAGTTTGGATGGTGGAAAAAAGCATTGCTTTTTGTTTTTTAAATAAAAAAAAAAAAAAAAAAAAAAAAAAAAAAAAAAAAAAAAAGAAAGAGGGAAAGGGAAGGCAGGTGTGCTTGCTCACATCTGAAGTCATGAGCAGATGGAGAGGTTCATCCTCAAGGTCCATAGTTTTGCAGTGGCAGATCAATTTGATTAACAGATGAAAGAGCCTTGAAGGAAGAGGCAAACAAAGAGCAAGGAAGAGACCTAGAGGAGTGCATGGAACACAACCAATTAGATAATTATCTTGAGGAGAAAAGGCCGCCATGCCAACCTTAAAGGTGGACTCATTCCTTAACTTTCCTTTGTTCTTATTTTTTTCTGCGTTTTTTTCTTTTTTTTCGTCATTTCAATACTTCATGTTTGTCTAATTTTTGTGTCTTTACTAACATGTCAAATTATTAGTGTCTGGAGTCTATGTCTTAAAAGCTATGAATACACTCCAAATGAAATCCTTCCTCACTCTCTTAAAACGAAGAAATGTTCTGAAAAAAACCAAAAGTGAAATAAGAAGGTAATGAGTTTCAAATTCACACCCTCTTGAAATAGTTTACCATTTATATTGATTGTGTGACTATACTTTTTTCTCTGATGAAATGCCTTGAAGTCAGCAGTCAATATTTTAACATTGAATTTATGAAAATGAGATAATATTAAATAAGAGAAATATAGATAAATAAAAAAAAAAAAACCAGCGAAAAAAAAAAAGGAAAAAAGAATGTTATTGAATATCTTGAAAAGTCATAAAATTTTGGATATCTTGAGAGGAAAAGAATAAGAGCAGTATAGAATAACAAAAGCTTTTGCGAAACAAAAAATGTGCGGAAAATATATATATATAAGCCTCTTCATTCTCTAAGCCATTCCTGCCCTATGAAGCCTGAAACACTTAACACACAGATCAAGGCATCGAATAGTAATAAGAGAGGATTAAGATTAGCTAAATTAAGACCAAAGAAGCATCTTTTTTCAATCATATGAATAAGTGGGTGAAAAGCTTGATAAAACCACTCAATTAAATACAATATAAACCATAAAATAGTAGTTTATCAACCTCCCCACCCTTAATCATTAGCATGTCTTCATGCTAAGCTCAAGGAGACAAAATAAATGAGTAGGGAAAAGCAGGACTCATGCAATGCTACCTATGAATGTGAATGCAACTACATGCTAAAATGATCCTACTTACTTGGTGAAAAAGTAAATAAATCTTTCAAGAATAGATATGAACTGGATTTCACTAATTCAAATCACAAAATACAATACAAATAACTTGCAAGAAGAAAATAGCTCATGAAAGCAGGGAACAAGGAATCGAGCATCAAACCCTCACTGAAAGTGTATACACTCTAATCACTCAAGTGTTTGAGGTTCGATTCTCTCAATTCTCTACTAACCTTGCTTTCTAAGGCTTGCTCTTCATAAACTTTCCCCACCTAACTTAAGATAAACCATGTAAACATAATGCAAAATTTAACTACCCATTAACTATGTTTACCACATATTCATGCATCCAAAATTTAAGTACAACTCATATGCATTGATATTATTACTTTTACTTGGGGCATTTTGTCCCCTTTTTATTATTTTCTTTTTTTTTTCTATTCTTTTCTTTTTCTCTTTTTATATTTTTTTCTTTTTCTATTTTTTTAATCTATTTTTTTCTTTTTCAATGCATATGATTAATGTATTGAATGCATAAACATGTTCTTAACATTTTTTGTATTTTCACACAAAGTCTAACATACTCAATTCCCAAACCAAACATTTCCAAACCCACTTTCCCCACACTTAATTCATAGCACTCTCACTAGTCTAAGCTAATCAAGGATTCAAATTAAGGACATTATTGTTTTCCGCTTAGAGTTTGTGATGAGCTAAAGTAAAGAACAAAGAGGTAAAATAGGCTCAAAATTGGTTTGCAAAGGATAATAAAAGGTAAGGCCATATGGGTATGTAAGCTCAGTGAAACAAGGCCTCAATCATACAAGTGCATGCATACATCAAATAATGAAAATATAGAATTAAGCAAGACAAAGATCACAATTTTAGAGAGAAAGACACACACCAAAAATAAAATATTGGTTGATAGAATGCAACCAATTCAAATAGGCTCAAAATCTCACTGGTTTTGTGTGTTAGAGCTCTAAACCATGTTCCAAAATAATATTTTTTCAAACAAGTTTTTCAAAAAGTTTAATTCAAATTAGTGAAATGCTATAAAAGTTTCTTGAAAAAGAAAATATTACTTCAACCAATTAATAGTAATATATGCACAAAATCAAACAAAGATGCAAATGCAACAACTAATTTAAACGTTGGTGTTGAGACAGGAAGGTACTAACCCACGGAGATCGGTATCGACCTCCCCACACTTAAAGAGTGCACCATCCTCGGTGCATGCAAAGCTGTACAGGTGGGCGAGGGTTGTGGTTCCTCAGCTGGTGCTCTTAGTAGAGTCTTTCTCTTTACCCTTCCCTGTGGCCATCCTGAAAAAGGGAGAAAGGAAAGAGACATGTATTTCAAATAGCTAGAACCGAGAGGATGAAGGTTCAAGTGATAATCAATGCCAAGGTAAGGGATAATGTCTTAAATACATGGTCGCGACTACATGCAATTATGACATCAATGAAAATATAGCAAGGCATATTAAATCAATTAGATGCAAGATGTGTAAAAGCATGCAGGCAATGGCATGAGAAGCATAGGTCAAGCATCAATTGTTAAAATAAGTTTGGATAAGATCACTTGTATGATGACAATTGTGAATGATAATCTCAAATACAGGTGGATTACAACTATTGTGAGTGATGGAGGGCGGATAATTTAATACGCTTTTTGGCAAATTGTTTTTAGGTAGTTTTTAGTAAGTTCAAGCTACTTTTAGGGATGTTTTCATTTAGTTTTTATGTTAAATTCACATTTCTGCTTGGACTTTTACTATGAGTTTGTGTGTGTTTTTTTCTATGATTTCAGGTAAATTCCTGGCTGAAATTGAAGGGGACTTTGAGTAAAATTCTGAAAAAGGCTGACAAAAGGACTGCTGATGCTGTTGGAATCTGACCTCCCCTGCACTCGAATGGATTTTTTCAAGAGCTACAGAACTCCAATTTGGCGCGCTCTCAACGGCGGTTGGAAAGTAGACATCCAGAGCTGTTTCATGCAATATTATAATAATATCTATACATTTAATTCGGGAAAATTGACGACGGTAAATTGGCGTTTGCCAGACGCCAAGTACATGTCTAGCATGTCTGAGTTAAAACGCCAGAAACCACGTTCATGATCCGGAGTTGAACGCCCAAAACATGTTATAACTTGGAGTCACTCCTAAGAAACAGCCTCTAGCCTTGTGGATAGATCAAGCTCAGCCCAAACATACACTCATAGTTGAGGCCCCGAAGGTGGATTTATGCACTCATTTTTTTTTTTTTTTACTTTTTTTTCTGTAACTAGTATAGTTTAGTATAATAAGACTTTTTACTAGTGTAATTAGTCATCCTTTGACCATTCGGTCTTACTTGATCACATTTAGGGGGCGGCCATACTACTGCCATGCCCGAACCTTTCACTTATGTATTTTTCAACGGTGGAGTTTCTGCACAACCATAGATTAAGGGTTGAGGTGGAGGCTCTGCTGTACCCTAAGTTGTCAAAAATGGTACTATTTGAAACTTTAGTAAAAATAAAACATTCTCTTTATTTTCTATATCCAAAGATGATACGATTGCACGAACAACTTTTTGATCATGAATTTGTGGAATAGATCCGCTGAACACTCATCAATCATTCCTCACTACCATCCCGAACAGGTTCGCGTGTAATTGACAACCACATTCGTGTTCTACTTTAGGCTAGGGCGGCATATTCTCTTAGATTCCCCAACAGAACCTTCATGGTATAAGCTAGAATAGATTTGGCGCATTCAATGAGGAATCCGGAAAGTCTTAAACCTTTGTCTGTGGTATTCCCGAGTAGGATCCGAGAATCCAGAAAGTCTAAACCTTGTCTGTGGTGCATTCCGAGTAGGATTCCGGTATGAAATGAGTGTGACGAGCTTCAACCCTGGCGCTGAAGTTGGCTGTATGTGCTGAGACAAACGCAAAAGAATCAAGGGATTCTACTTCCAAACCTGACTTGAAGAACCGACAGATTGAAGCTGTAGCTTGAATTGCGCTTGTGACAGAGCATTGGACCATTTCTCACTGAGAGGATGGGATGTAGCTATCAACAAGGTTGATGCCTCCAGACGATTAACCGTATGCGCCCTGTTGGCAAGTGGACAGCGCATTAGGACCCATGTTTCCTGAGGAGGATTATTAAATAGTAGCGCATTGATGATGGTGAGATACTCCGTAGCATAGCAGCTGCCATGGGAAATAGGGAGTATAAAGAGGATTGTGCAATGAAGAAGCATAGGGGAAAGTAGAGATGTCGAGAGGATTCTAGCATCTTCCACACGCCTATCTGAAATTCCCCACTAATGATATACATAAGTATTTCTATCCCTTTTTATTTTCTAATTATTATTTAATTTTGAAAACCCATAACTATTAATCTGCTTAACTGAGATATTACAATAGGTGACCCAAAGCTTGCTATCATACCAACACTCTGGGATCGACCCTTACTCACGTAAGGTATTACTTGGATGACCGCATTGTTATTTTTTTGTACACTTGCTGTCGGTTAAGTTGAATGAGTTGTGATCATAATCCAATAGAGCCAATTTTTAAATCTCAAGCAAATACAAAGAGGATCACAATTTCGCCACCAAGTTTCTTGTAGTGCCGTTGCCGGGGATTGCTTGCGAGCTAATTGACAAACTGACGAGTCAATCTTGTTGCTCAGATTTAAGGTAATTTTCTTTTTCAAAAATCTTTTTCAAAATTTTTCTTTCTCCTTTTTCGTTTCCAAAACTTTATTTTCGAAAAAATTAATAAAAATCCAAAAAAATTAATAAAATCATAAAAATAAAAATCTTTTGTGTTTCTTGTTTGAAGTCTTGAGTCAATTTTTAAGTTTGGTGTCAATTGGCATGCTTTTTTAAAATTTTCTTGCATTTTTTCGAAAATCCATGCATTCAAAGTGTTCTTCCAATGATCTTCAAGTTTGTTCTTGACAAGTCTTCCTGTTTGATCTTGATGTTTTTCTTGTTTTGTGTTGTTGTTGTTTTCATATGCATTTTTGGTTTGTTAGAGTCCAATGCCGTTAAAGATTTCTAAGTTTGGTGCCTTGCATGTTTTCTTTGCATCAAAAAAATTTTTCAAAATACTGTTTTTGATGTCATACATGTTTCAAAGTGTTCTTGGTGTTCCATACTTGACATTCATAGTGTTTTTGCATGCATTATGTGTTGATCCAAATTTTCATATTTTTGGGTCATTTTTATGTTTTTCTCTCTCATTTTTAAAAATTCAAAAATAAAAAAAATATCTTTTCCTATTTTTCTCATAATTTTCAAAAATTTGAGTTTGACTTAGTCAAAAAATTTTCCAAAAATTAGTTGTTTCTTACAAAGTCAAGTCAAAATTTTCAATTTTAAAAAATTCTTTATCCTTTCAAAATCTTTTCAAAAATTATTATCTTTTTCATTTTTTTATTTTTTCAAAAATTTTCAAAATTCTTTTTCAAATTATTTTCAAAATCTTTTTTCTTATCTTTATATCATATTTTCAAATTACACCTAACCATTATGTGATTGATTCAAAAATTTGAAGTTTTGTTTATTTCTTGTTAAAGAAAGGTTCAATCTTTAAGTTCTAGAATCTTATCTTGAAGTTTCTTGTTAGTGGAAAGTAAGTAATTTTAAATTTAAAAATTAAAATCCTTTTTTAATCTTCTATCTTATCTTTTTCAATAAAAATTTTTATCTTTTTTCAAAAATTTGATTTCAAATATCTTATATAACCTCTTATCTTCTTTTATCTTTTCAAAATTTGATTTTAATATCTTTTTCAACTTAAACTCTTTGACTTTTTGTATTGTTTCTTATCTTTTTTCAAAAAACCACCTAACTACTTTTTTCCTCTCTAAATTTTCGAAAATATCTCACTCTTTTCAAAAATTCTTTTTGTTTTAAAATTTTAATTTTAATCTTATCTTATCTTTAATTTTCAATAAAAAAAAAAACTTTTTCAAATTATTTTTCGAAAAAAAAAATTCTCTCTCTCTTTTCTTATTCTATTTAATTAATTTTTATTTACTAACACTTCCCTCCTTCATCTCTTATTCACCTCCCTATCCTTAACTCTTTATAATCAGACTTTCCCTTTTTCTTCACTCTTCTTCCCCTTTCTTCTTCTACTAAACATAAAGGAATTCTCATACTGTGACCATAGAGATCCCATTAAAACTTTTTCTTCTTTTCTTTGTTTTCCTTCTTCTTTCATATGAGCAGGATAAGGAAAGAAAAAAAGGCACCTCTTGTTGAAATTTGATTCCTGAAACCTGAAAAGGACTCTGAAGAGGAAATAAGAGAAGCTAAATAACAACAATCTAAAGGTACCCTTTCAGAAAACATAGAACAAGAGAAGGAGAGGCAGCCGAAAATAAATAATAATCAAGGAGAATGCTTGGTAACTTCACAAAGCAAATTCCAACTTGAATGGAAGAAGCATCTCCATTCCTGCCATTGGAGCCAATAACTTTGAGCTGAAACCTCAGCTAGTAGCCTTAATGCAACAAAGCTGCAAGTTTTATGGACTCCCATCTGAAGATCCTTTATCAGTTTTTAAATGAGTTCTTGCAGATCTTGGGAGACTGTAAAGACGAATGGAGTTTATCCTGAGTCCTACAGACTCATGCTTTTCCTTTTGCTGTGAGAGACAGAGCCAGAACATGGTTGGATTCACAACCTAGGGATAGCCTGGACTCTTGGGATTAAGCTTAGTCAACGGCCTTCTGGATAAATTCTTTCCTCCTCAAAAGTTGAGCAAGCTTAGAGTGGAATGGTTCAAAACTTCAAACAAAAGATGGTGAAATCCTCTATGAAGCATGGGAAAAGATAAGCAGCTGAGCAAAAGATGTCCATCTGACATGTTTTTCAGAATGGACCATATTAGATATATTCTATTTTAATGGGCCTGTCTAAATTTTCGAAATGTCATTGGACCATTCTGCAGGTGGATCTATTCACCTAAAGAAAACGCCTAAAGAGGCTCAAGAACTTATTGACATGGTTGCAACAACCAATTCAATGTACACTTCTGAGAGGAATCCCGTGAATAATGGGACGCCTCAGAAGGAAAAGGAGTTCTTGAAATTGAATGCTCTGAATGCCATATTTGGCTCAGAACAAAAGGGTTGACTCAACAGGTCAAACATGATCTCTCAAAATCTGAATGGGATGGCAACATGCATCCAAAAGTACTAGTAGGCCAGCTTCTGAAGAAGCCTTATGATCCTAGAACCCTGCCATGGCAGAGGTTTATTAAACATGGGTGAAACTTATGGAAACACCTATAACGCATCATGGAGAAACTCATCCAAATTTCTCATGGAATGATCAAAAAAAGCCTCAACAAGGCTTTAACATGGTGGACGCAATAGGCTGAGCAATAGCAAGCCTTTTCCATCATATTCTCAGCAACAGATTGAGAATTCTAAACAAAAAACTTCTAATTTAGCCAATCCAGTCTCTGAATTGTCAAAAGCCACTTTTAGTTTCATGAGTGAAAAAAGATCCTCCATCAAGAAATTTGGAAGCAAAAGTGGGCCAGCTGAGTAAGAAAAGTAACTGAAACTCCTCCCAGTATTCCCCCAAGCAATACAGAAGAGAATCCAAAATGAATGTGCAAAGGCCATTGAATGTAATTCATATGCCGCATGCAACAAGGGAGGAGGAGGACGAAAATCCTAGTGAGGAAAGAAACTACTCCCTGGGACGTCCCTCAAAGCAAGAAGGAATTTCCTATGTAAGCGACCCAAGCACAGGAATCATGAGGCTCAATACAAAGGACCATAGCCGATTCCATTAAAACTCTCCTTCTATGCATTCATGAGCTCTAAGACTTTCTTCCTTAGAAGAGATGAAGTATGTGACTGGAGAGCAAAGTTGCTCTAATATTTATGGACCTATCATGAAGCTGAAGTGCCAGAGTTGGTTTGGTAAATGAGACTTGGGAAAGTGACTTCCCCTTCTCATCTCAACTCGAACCTAGATACCCCGGCATTCAGCAAACTCTACCTCAAAAAGAAACAGGATTCCCTAGCAGGATTCTAACCTACCTCTGCATGGCACCATGAGCTTTGAAAAGCTCTATGTGAATCTGGGGTCAGGGATAAGATCTTAGCCCTCCTGTAATGGAGAAGCTGGGGATCATGAGGTACAACCTGCTCTGTTCTCATTACAATTGGCAAGAGCAAGTCAGTGAGACACAGCTTTATTGGAATGAGGAGGAACGTGTTAGTAAAAGGTTGAAGGCCTTTACAGCCTTGCTGATTTCATAATCCCTTAGACACTAGGAAGGAAAGAGGATGAAATGCAGTCATCCTTCGGACAAGACCCTTTCTCTAGCTAAACCAGCGAGCTCCTGTGATATGATGTCAAACAGAGGTGAATTAGTCCTTCAATTGAAATGGGGACTAACTTGTGTTTAAGGCACATGGCCATCCTCTGTGAAAAAAGAGAGTAAGCATGAAAGATCTTCCTCTCAGTTCAGAAGTCAAGAAGAGCCCCCACCAGTCCAAATTTAAGTTTGGTGTTGGGAGCCACACACCAAAACTCTAAGTTTGGTGTTTAAGAACCCCTATATCCAAACTCTACCAGTTTGGTGTTGGACTATAACAACATTGCACCTGATCCACCTTTGGGCTCCATGAGAGCCGCATTTTCAAGCTATTGACATTAAAAGGTGCTTGTTGGGAGGCAACCCAATTTTATTTATCTAAATTTTTTTTTAATGTTATTTTGTGGTTTTATTTAGGTACCATGACATGAGGAGTCCGAAAAAAATATAAAAATCAAAAACAGGAATCAAAACAGTAAGAGAAAAAAATCACTCCTTGGAGGAAGCACAGACTGGCGTTCACGCCAATCAAGGAGCATCTGGCTGGCGTTAAACGCGCAGAACAGACATAAACACTGGCCGCTGCAACGCCAGACACACAAGCAACACTCTCTGGCAACTGAACACCAGGAAATGTGCCTAGGGAGAAAGCTGGCACTGAACGCCAGTAACAAGCATGAAAATGGCGTTCAACGCCAGAAACATGTTCACATGCTGGGTGTTGAACGCCAGAATGTGCACCACTCGGCGTTTAACGCCAGATCGGTGTGTAAGCAAAGGCATCTTACAATCGCCCTACTTTTGCAGGAATGAAAATCTCCTTGCACTTCAAGTATCTTGTGGACCCCAAAGGACACCTCAAGGATCTCGCTGCCGACCTCACACGGATCCCCCCGACTATATTCCCATCTTACTTCCTAATCGCTATTTTAACTCTTCCCCATGTCACACTTCCCAAAAAACCCTTCCCACTCACATCCATCCTTCTTCCCCATAAACCGCACATCCAGCCTTCAAATTCAACATTTCCCACCCAATCCCACTAAAATGGCCGAACCTACCCTCTCCCCTTTTCCTAAATATATACGCCTTCCATTCTACTTCATTTCATCACACCAACACAACCAACATCTTCTCCCCCTTGGGCCGAATACAGCACTTCACCCTTCCCTCCTCCATATTTTCTTCTTCTTTTCTCTTTTCGCTTCTTTTCCTTCTATATGCTCGATAAAGGGCGGCAATTTCTTAAAGTTTGGTGTGGTCAAGCATAATCCTTTTTTTGTTTTCCATTAACGATCAATGGCACCGTAAGGCCAGGAGAAACTCTTAGAAAAGAAAAGGGAAGACAAAAGCTTCCACCTCCGAGTCATGGGGAGATGGAAAGATTCATCTCTAAAAGCCATCAAGCCACTTCTAATGATGTTGTGGCAAAGAAGAAAGTGATCCCTGAGGTCCCTTTCAAGCTCAAGAAAATGAGTTTCTAGAGAATCCGACATGAAAATCCGGAAGAAGAGGTTGGGAATCCTAACCACCCCATGCAACAGTCGGGAATCTTAATGGTTCAAGAGATTCTATGCCAATGCTGGATCACTAGGAACATGATCAAAGTATGAAACCGAGTCCAAAGAATTATATACCACAATGGTTTCGGGGGAAATACTTAGATTTTAGTCCGGAAGAATGTGAGGTTGGCATTCCACTTGCCATGATGCAAGGAGAATGAACACCCTACACTAGAAGGGTCAACCTTTATCAAAGGTTGGACCAGTCCTAATGGACATATGTTTGTGAAGGAGCTATGGAAAGAGAGACTCCAAAGGCAAGCCAGTTCAACTAAGAAGACTGGGACCTCAAGCCTGTGGCTAGAGGATGGTGTGGAAGTTATTCAATGCTCCATCTTCCACTAGCATACCCCCGATTCTGAAGTACTGATTGATCGGGCCATCATGATTCATAGCATCATTGAATTGGGGAAGGAAGTAGAAGTTCATGATAGGTCATTCCAATGAATTCTACAAAAATAGCCCGACAAGCCCTCCACCTTGGCAAGGCAGGCTTTTCCTCACCTATTGCCATCTATGTTACTTCAGCTGGAGTTATATATGAAGGAGACATCCCCATTGTAAGAGGATAAGTCCATCACCAAGAAGAGAATGGAGCAAGCCAAGAGAGACCCCACGGATCTCAAGAGATGCATGAGAAAGGCTCATCATCAAGAAATCCCTGAGATTGCCTCAAAGGGATGCAACTTCCTCCACATACTATTGGGAAAAACTGCAATCACTTCCTTCCTTAGAAGATTTAGAGCCACAACTGGAACAAATTAAGGGTGGAACATCATGAGCACTCTATCATTCCCATGAAAATAAGTAAAGATCAAAGAGCAATGAGGGAGGAGGCGACAAGGCAAGGAAGGACATAGAAAGAGCTTAAGGACATTGTTGGACTTCAAGAAGAAGACGCCACTAAGGGTGGATTCATTCCTTGTTCTTATTTCTTTCTGTTTTTTTCGATTTCTTGTTATGTTTATATCTATATTTTGTGTCTCCTACTTCATGACAATTAGTATTTAGTAACCATGTCTTAAATTAATGAATAATTCCATTAATCCTTCACCTCTCTTTAAAGAAAATGTTTTAAAATTCCACAGAAAAGAAGTACATAAATTTCAAATTTATCCTTGAATTTAGTTTAATTATTTTGTTTTTTTTTTTTTTTTTTTTTTTTTTTTTGAATTGAATGCTCAAACAGTGCATATATTTTTATCTTGTTTGTTTTGAATGTTAAAACTGTTGGCTCTTTTGAAAGAATGAATGAACAAAGAGAAATGTTATTGATAATCTGAAAAATCATGAAATTGATTCTTGAAGCAAGGAAAAAGAGTGAAAAAGATTTTTTTTGGAAAAAAAAATTGAAAATAATAAAATTTTGCGTTTAACAAAATAATAGAAAAAAGAAAAGCAACAGAAAACGCCCAATAGCCCTTTAAAACCAAAGGCAAGGGTAAAAGATCAGGCTTTTGAGCATCAAATGGATAGGAGGGCTCAAGGAATAAAATCCAGGCTAAGCGGGCTAAATCAAGCTGTCCCCTAACCATTGCTTCGTGTCATGAAGGTCCAATGAAAAGGCTGGACGAGTGGTTAAAGTCGTGATCCAAAACGAAAAAGAGTGTTGCTTAAGAGCTCTGGACCACTCTAACTGGGGACTCCTAGCAAAAGCTGAGTCACAAATTCTGAAAAGGTTCACCACTCATCATGTGTTCCTGTGGCATTATGTATCCGTGGTAATACCTGGAAAACCAAATGCTTAGGGCCCACGGCCAAGACTCATGAAGTAGACTTGATGTTCAAGAATCAAACAACTTAACTGAGGAGAATCAATAACACTATCCGAAATTCTTAGTTCCTAGAGAGCCAATCATTTCTAAACTTCAAAGGGAAAAAGTGAGATGTCCAAAACTGTTCAGAGGCAAAAAAGCTACAAGTCTCGCTCATCTAATTATAATTAATATTCTTGATATTCTGAAATTTATAGTATATTCTCTTCTTTTAAACCTAAATTGTTTTCAGTTGCTTGGGACAAGCACCAATTTAAGTTTGGGTGTTGTGATGAGCGGATAATTTATACGCTTTTTTGGCATTGTTTTTTTAAGGTAGTTTTTAGTAAAGTTCAAGCTACTTTTAGGGAGTTCTTCAATTAGTTTTTTTATGTTAAAATTCAACATTACTTTAAAAAAAACTATGAGTTTTGTGTGGTTTTTTCTATGTTTCAGGTAATTTCTGGCTTGAAATTGAAGGGACTTGACAAAAAATTCCTGAAAAAGCTGAAAAAGGACTGCTGATGCTGTGGAATCTGACCTCCCTGCACTCGAAATTGGATTTTTCTGGAGCTACAAGAACTTAATTGGCGCGCTTCTTAACGGAGTTGAGAAAGTAGACATACCAGAAGCTTTTTCCAGCAAATAATAATAGTTTTCCAATACTTTATTCGGAAATTGACGACATAAATTTGCGGAGTTGAACGCCAAGTACATTTTGCTCTGTCTGGAAGTTAAACGCCCAGAAAACACGTCATGATCCGAGAGTTGAACGCCAAAACACGTTCATAAAGTGGAGTTCAACTCCCAGAAAAGTCTCCAGCTCGTGGAAGATCAAGACTAGCGGCAAACAATACACCAAGGTGGCCCGAAAGTGGGATTTATCAGTCAATACTTATCCTCATGTAAATCCTAGGTACTAAGTTTAGTATAATAAGATTTTTGCTAGTGTATTAGTCATCTTTTGACATTCGGATCTTTGATCACATTCAGGGGGCTGGCCATTCCGGCCATGCCTGAACCTTTTACTTATTATTTTCAAACGGTGGAGTTTCTGCATACCATACATAAGGGTGTGGGGAGCCTCTGGCTGTACCATCAAGTTCAAATTCAATTAACTATTACATTCTATTCATTACTCTTTTATTCTTAATTCCAAGATATACGTTGCACAACACTTTTGATGAATGTGATGATCTGTGACACTCATCAATCATTCCTCACCTATGAACGCACGTGATTGACAACCACTTCCGTTCTACTCTAGGCCGGGTGCATATCTCTTAGATTCCCCAACAGAATTTTGTGGTATAAGCTAGATAGATGGCGGCATTCATGGGGATCCAGAAAGTCTAACCTTGTCGTGGTATTCCGGTAGGATCCCGGGAATCCAAAAGTCCTAACCTTGTCTGTGGTATTCCGAGTAGGATTCCAGTATTGAATGACTGTGACGAGCTTCAAACTCACTGAAGGCTGGGTCATGATGACAAACGCAAAAGATCAAAGGGATCTACTCAACCTGATTGAGAACCGACAGATGATTAGCCGTGCTGTGACAGAGCATTTGGACCATTTTCACTGAGAGGATGGGATGTAGCTATCAACAAGGGTGATGCCCCCAGACGATTAGCCGTGCAGTGACAGTGCATAGGACCATTTTCCCGAGAGGATTAAAAGAGCCATGGTGATGATGGTGATGCCCCTAACATACAGCTTGCCATGGAAAGGAGTAAGAAGGATTGGATGAAGAGCAATAGGAAAGTAGAGATTGAGAAGGATTCTAGCATCTCCACACGCCTACTGAAATTCCCACTATTGGATTTACATAAGTATTTCTTATCCCTTTTTATTTTCTATTTATTATTAATTTTCGAAACCTATAACCATTTTAATCTGCTTAACTGAGATTTACAAGGTGACCATAGCTTGCTTCTACCAACAATCTCTGTGGGATCGACCCTTACTCACGTAAGGTATTACTTGGATGACCTAGTACACTTGCTGGTTAAGTTGAATGAAGTTGTGATCATAAATTCCAATAAGAGCCAATTTTTAAATCTCATGCAAATACAATGAGGATCACAATTTCGTCCACCAGTGGAAGTTAAAAGAGGAATGAAGAAGTAAAATCCAAATATAATAATGAGATCCAAATTTAAAATGGTCAATTGTTAAACCAATCCTTATAATATCCACAAGCTCGTTATAATAAAATAAATCCAAATAAGCTCAACACCAACATAAAATGGCATGAAAATAAAAAAAAGAAGGAGAAAGAAGGAAGAAGAAGAAGGAGAAGGACAAAAAGGGAAGAAAGAAATAAGAAAGGAAAAGAAAAAGTAAGGATTTGGGAAGAAAACAGTTAAGGATATTTTGGGCAGTATAAGATAAGTTGGTGCGGCGCAATTCGACGTGGACGCGTGGGTGACGTTGGTCGCGCGGTAGCGCTTCTATGAATTGACATGGGGACGCGTCATCCATCGCGGTCGCGTTGGAATCGATTTGTGCCACTAGGGCGAGGGCAGCCTCGCGGTCCCGCAACTCTCTATTTTGAAACTCATATTACCCAAATCTATTGGGTGACCGCGGTCGTGTGGACTCGACGCGATGCCGTGGATGGCCTAGAATTCGAAAATGGCGCGAGCGTGGCACAACAGCGTAGCGTGGCGCACGCGTCCGTGGTAGAGCTTGTGGCTTCTAGCACGAGTCTAGCCAATTCTAGCTAACTTTTGGCCACCATACACCTCTTTACGTCGTTTTGCGACACGCGTTCGTGTGGTGACGGCGGAGTGCGTGGGAGCGTTTTTCCCCCACATGACGCAGACGCGTCAAAGCGATGCGCGTCAGCATGGATAAGTTTGTGCCACAAGGCACACCTCCAGCAAGCTCTTGCGTGACTCTTGTTCACTTTTCTTTCTTCCCAACGCACATATGACGTGGACCGCGTCCATCGACGCTGTCGGTCGTGTACTTCTTCTTTCTTTTTAGCAGAAAGAAACCAATGAAGTAGAAAAATTTAAGGCAAAAAAAAAAAAAAAATTCCAAAAATTAACAGAGTTAGAAATGGAGAAGGAACGATCATACCATGGTGGGTTTCTCTCCACCTAGCACTTTTAGTTAAAGTCCTTAAGTTGGACATTTGATGAGCTTCCTGCTGTGGTGGCTTATGCTTGATTTGTCCAGAAATCTCCACCAGTGATTGGAATCCAACATCCTCTGGGGTCCCCAACAAGGACAAGTAAACCTTTGAGCAATTTCAAATAGGTTTCCAAGCTCCCTGGGGTGTTAAATGTCATAATAGAATCCAGGATCCAAACCTTACATTCTTTACACCCTTTTCGTCTCGATCTGCATTTTTCCCAGCTGGGGTGATAATAATACTGAATTCTCCCTAACGCGGTAAACAAGCTTCCCCGAGAGTCCTTTCAATTGAGTTTGACACCCGATCCTTGCACCTCAATTTGAAGTGTGAAACTCATTGAAATCTTGCATATGAACACGAGTGCGAGTCATTTCCCTTTTTGCTCTCTAAAGCCGCATAAGAAGCCTCTAAGCTGGCATCTTGTTTTCAAGTAAGCCTTCATTCAAGTGGAAAGTAAAGATAAAAGCTAAGGAATGTTACCCACTCGAAGGTTTCTGTATTGGGTGGTAGTGGCCTTGGATAGGTGTTTCCAGTGGTTCTGCAAGCTTTACTCCTTTGTGGTCTTTAGTGATTCCTCCACTTCTTTGTAAATTTCTTCATTTTAAAACCATGTCTTGATCAACGTCATTTGATTCTTCCTCATCACTTGAGTCATAACTGGGAAGTTGAGAAAAGTAATACCTCTGCATCATCTTTTGTATTCACAAATTGGGGAAGAATTCTTTAAATCTCAAAGACTTCAGCTTGCGGATGCAAGTTCATCATAGAAGAGGGCTTGACTTGTGATCATCATCATCAAGGAAACATGCGTATTGGGTTACTCCGTCCAATTCCTCGTAGGATACCTGCTTTGGGGAATTTTGCACTATCTTCCTTTAGCTATCAATTTGTAACGTCTTCGATGGAATTCTTCCACAAATCTGGATTTCTGGTGGTCAGGTTTCGGCATCTCCTAAATCTCCAACCAACTCTTTTTCTAAATGAACAGTTCCTTTACTTGTTCTACATACGAAGTTATGCTCCTATATCCCTGTTCCACTCGAGTTCTCTAGTGCCTCCTTCATGCTACGGTTTTCATTGGATTCTCCACAATGAAGCCATGGGGGTCTGTTGAGTGTCCGAACTTTTTGGAAGATAATTGGATTTTATTCGCTTGCTCCAGTTGATGAAGGTTGCATGAAATTGGTCTACGGAGATTCTTCGAGCGAACCTGTGATTCTCTGGCTTGATGGATATGGAAATGGTGCATAGGGGAGTGGTGGTCCTTTGGGAGTAATTGGATTGGTTCGTTGGGGTGGATAAGAATCGTACGGTGGTGAAGTGTGAAAGATAGCTTGTGAGTGGTGGTGGTTCACAAGCTTAGTTTTGAGAAGGATGGTCCTTGAGCATAGGGTGGGGCTTGTGGTAATTACAAGGAGTCCACCATACTATCAGGTTGGTATGCATTGGTAGAATGGTCCTCTTTCATATATTTGGAGAGGTGTTGTTGCCTCAAAGGGTTGATCATACCTCTTGGCTCCATCCATCTATTGATTTTTTTTTTACTGTATTTCTGTTAAGCTTCCATTCCTTCAACAAAAAGTAGAACCAAACTCAAGGCGAGAGGGGTGAGAAATTCCTATAGTAGTTATCAAAAATAGAAGGGAAAACAAAAAATATAAACAAATAAGAAAATATTTACAATAACCAAAATAACGGACGCACGTTGCAATTCCCCGACAAAAGGCCGCCATTTTAAAGAACTAAAGAAATTGAAAAATGAAGTTATCATAATTCTCGTTGCAAGTGATGTTTTTTTAAAACCAAGCAATCAACCTTTTTTTCTTATTATTGGTTGTACAATAACACTAATAAAAATTGTATAAACCGCAATTTGCTATTCAAACCTCGGTCTGTCTTCTCAGGAATTGCAGGGAAGTAATGAATTACTTATTGGTTTAACTGCCAAAACAATGTTTTTTGGGTTTTGAAAAAGGTTTGAACAAGAGAATGGGAATTCGAATTAATAAATTAATAAAATAATAAAAAATCTCTGGCAAGGTATGAAAAATGGAAGTCCTATCCTAGTTATCCTTATCAGTGGTGATGAGAATTATATTTTTGCTCCCACTAAGTCAATCTCTAACTATGAAGGTCAGTTAAGTGGACCAAATTAATTAATACCTAAAGTCCTAGTCAACTCCTTGGGAAAAGACTAGAGTTATAGGAAATAAATTAATTAGCAAGATAATAATTATATCAATCGCGATGAGTTTGATAACTCAAGAGTTACCAATTAATCAACCAAAAGCCAATAGTAAATAATCTAAATTAAAAAAATAAGGAAAACAATTTTTATTCAAATTTATATCAATAAAGAAAAATCATAACATGAATGGTCATTTAACAAATAAAAGAGAAAATAAATAATAAGAACATTGAACATGAGATGAAGCAGATAAATATTCTAGTTCTAAAAAATTCCTAATCCTAAATCCTAGAGAGAGGAGAGAACTTCCCTCTCTAAAAACTACATCTAAAAACCTAAAATTGTAAGTACGATTGAATGATATGAAGTGATCTGTTGAGTCTCTGCATGTTCCCTACTTTAATCTGTGTTTTTGGCCAAAAACTGGGTTAGAAATGGGCCCAGAATCTATGCCAGTGACTTCTGTAATTCTGCAAATCGCACACGTCACGCGGCTGCGTCATCCACGCGTTCGCATCACCAGCGTTTTCTCGTACCATGACGTGTGCGTGTCGTCCATGCATTCGCATCGTTTGTGCAGCTTCCAATCCGTGCGTGTCGCGTCAGGCACACGAGCGCGTCACTGTGATTTCTTCCATTTCGCGCGGTTGCGTGAGCCATGGCCCGTGACTTCTCGCTGTCATCTCCTCAATTCCTTGTGTTCCTTCCATTTTGACGTTCCTCTTCATTTCTAAGCCATTCGTGCCCTATGAAGCCTGAAACCATTTAACACACAGTCACGACATCGAATGGTACGAAGGAAAATAAAATATACAACTAAAAGGTCTTAGGAAGCAAGTTTTCAATCATAGAACAATTGGAAGGAATTGTAAATACATGCAATTATTATGAATAAGTGGGTGAAAAGCTTGATAAAACCACTCAATCAAACACAATATAAACCATATATAATGGTTTATCAACCTCCCCATACTTAAACATTAGCATGTCCTCATGCTAAAGCTGAAGGAGACAAAATAAATGAGTAGGGAACAGCAGGACTCATGCAATGCAACGCATCTAGAATGTTGAATGCAACTAATGCTAATTGATTTCTACCTACTTGGTGAAAAAAGTATAAATTGTTTCAAGAACAAAAAAAAAAAAAAAAAATTCAAATTACAAAAAATGAAGTAACAAATAACTTGCAAGAATGAACTGAATTTCACTGAACCCTTCATTGGTAGTGTATATCATTCTAACTCTCAAGTATCTAGGGTCAATTCTCTCAATTCTCTACTAATCTTGCTTTCTATAGCTTGCTCTTCATCTAAAAATCAACAAAAAATTTAACGCACCTATACACAAATCAAGAGGTCTTTTAAGGGTTGTAACGGGGTTAGGGCCAAGGTAGGATTGCATTTGGCCAAGTAGACTAAAATCTGAATCTTTAATTAACATAAACTTTTCCCACCTAACTTAAGACAATCCATATAATCACAATACAAGATCTAACTGTCCATTAACTATGTTTACCCATATTCATGCATCCTAAATTTAAGTACAACTCATATGCATTGATTTCACCATTCATTTTGGGACATTTTGTCCCCTTTTTATTTTCTGTTCCTTTTTCTTTTCTTTTCACTTTTTTTTCTTAATAATTTTTTTTGCATATGATTAAGGTATTGAATGCATAAACATGTTCTTAACACTTTTCACATTTTCACACAAAGTCTAACATATCAATTTTCAACCAAACGTTTCCAAACCCACTTTCCCCACACTTAATTTATGAGTGCTTTCATTAGTCTAAGCTAATCAAGGATTCAATTTAAGGACATTATGTTTTTCGCTTAGAGTTAATGATGTGCTAAAGTAAAGAACTAAAGGGGTAGAATGGCTCAACATTGGTTTGCAAAGGATAATAAAAGGTAAGGCCATATGGGTATGTAAGTTCAGTGAAACAAGGCCTCAATAATATAAGTGCAAGCATACATCAAATAATGGAAATATAAAATGAAGCAAGACAAAATATCACAATTTTAGAGAGAAAACACACACCAAAAATAAAAATATTGGTTGGTAAAATGCAACCAATCAAGTAGGCTAAAATATCACTGGTTTTGTGTGTTCGAGGCTCTAAATCATGTTCCAAATTAAATATATCTTCTT
>QBTX01001271.1:23892-41401 GCA_003063285.2 Arachis monticola | reverse complement strand
AGAACTTTTTCTATTCAATTCAACTTATTCCGCTTCTAAGATATTCATTCGCACTTCAATATGATGGATGTGAATGATTAATGACAGTTCATCTATCATTCTCAACTTATTGAACGCGTGCCTGACAACTACTCCGTTCTCCTTAGATTGAATGGATATCTCTCGGATATCTAATACAGGGGACCGAGTCCGAGTTAAGGTATCTTCGTGGTATAAGTTAGAAAACCCATGGGATGGCCATTCCTGAGATCCGAAAATCTAAAACCTTGTCTGGTGTATTCCGAGTAGGATCTGGGAAGGATGGCTGTGACGACGTTAAAACTCGCGAGTGCTGGGCGTAGTGACAGACGCCAAAAGGATCAATGGATCCTATTCCAGTATGATCGAGAACCGACAGATGAATAGCCGTGCCGTTGACAGAGCATCTTGGACCATTTTCATTGAGGAGACGGAATGTAGCCATTGACAAGGTGATGCCCAACATAAAGCTTGCATGGAAAGGAGTAGGAAGGATTGGATGAAGACAGCAGGAAAGCAGAAGGTTAAGAGGGACGAAAGCTTCTCTGTACGCTTATCTGAAATTCTCACCAATGAATTACAAAGTACCACTATCCTATTTTATTATTTTATTATCTTTTACTTATCAATTCATAAAATCAGTGTTTAATCCTGCCTGATTCTGCATGATTTACAAGGGACCATTAGCTTGCTTCAAGCGGACATCTTCCCGTGGGATCGAATATGCACTGTTCAAGCATTCATTCAGAAAACAAAAAGTATTGTCACCACATCAAAATAATTAAACTAGTTTCAAGGATGAATTCGAAACCATGTACTTCTTGTTCTTTTGTTTTTAAAACATTTTTCATTTAAGAGAGGTGATGGATTTATAGGACATTCATAACTTTAAGGCATAGACACTTAGACACTAATGATCATATAGTGAAGACACAAACATAAATAAAACATAAAGCTCAAAAATCGAAAAACAGGAAAATAAATAAACAAGGAGATTAAGGAATGAGTCCACCTTAGTGAGAGTGGCGTCTTCCTCTTCTTGAAGAACAAATGGTGCTCTTGAACTCCTCTATGTCTCTTCCTTGTCTTTCTTGCTCCTCCCTCATAGCTCTTTGATCTTCTCTAATTTCATGGAGGATGATGGAGTGCTCTTGGTGCTCCACCCTTAGTTGTCCCATGTTAGAACTTAATTCTCCTAGGGAAGTGTTGATTTGTTCCCAATAGTTTTGTGGAGGAAAGTGCATCCCTTGAGGCATCTCAGGGATTTCATGGTGAGGAATCTCCTCATGCTCATGTTGAGGTCCATGATCTCTTATTTGCTCCATCCTTTTCTTAGTGATTGGCTTGTCCTCTTCAATGAGAATGTCTCTGGCCTTAGGTGCCCTAGATGGTTATGGAAAAACAAAAAGCAATGCTTTTACCACACCAAACTTAGAAGGTTTGCTCGTCCCCGAGCAAAAAAAGAAAGAAGTGCGTAGAAGAAGAAGAAATGTGTAGGTGGGTTGTATGATGGTTTTGGAGGAGTAATGGAGGTGATTGGTGGAGATTATTTTGGGGAAGAGAGTTATAGAAAGGTGTGAAGAAGAGAGAAGAAGTAGGTGGGGATCCTGTGGGGTCCACAAATCCTGAGGTGTTTGAGGATTTCTCATCCCTGCACCTTTTAGACGTGTAAAATGCCCCATATATGCAATCCTGGCATTTAACGCCAGACTGCAGCATGTTTCTGGCGTTAAACGCCACTTCCTTGCTTGTTTTGGGCATTCAACGCCAGTCTATAGCATGTTTCTGGTGTTAAACGCCAGTATGGTGCATGTTTCTGGCGTTAAACGCCAGTCTGATGCTTATTTCTGGCGTTTAACGCCAGCTTTTCTCTGGGTGCAATCCTGGCGTTTAAACGCCAGACTGCTGCTTGTTTCTGGCGTTTAACGCCAGTTTCATGCTCTGTTCTGGCGTTAAATGCCAGCCAGATGCTCCATACTGGCGTTTAAACGCCAGTAAGCCCTTCCTCCAGGGTGTGCTATTTTCAATGCTGTTTTTCATTCTGTTTTTAATCCCTGCCATTGGAGCAAAACAACTTATTTGAGTAGCGTGAAAACCGTCATTAAGTTTCTCTAAATAGCAACCAGAACTTGCAAGTTTCCATGGACTTCCCATAAGAAGAATCGCATTTTCAGTTCCTTTAACATGAATTCGCCAGATTCTGTTGAATACTCGTTAAGTCGGAATCAATGGGGTTGATCCGAGGTCTACATGGTTTATTTGTCTTTCCCTATTTGCTGTATAGTAGGTTACATTGAAGCCTAGAATATTGGTTAGGACTTCTCAAAACCTATTTTAAGTACAGACTCTGAACTCTTGGTATTAGCCTGGTTCATTAGCTTCTTAGGCCAAGTTCTTTTTCTCTCGCTCAATTTAAGATTAGCAAGCTAGAGCAGGATGTCAATTTTTGTTTATCTCTTCAAGACAGAGGAAGGAAGGTGAATCCTAACTATGAAGCTTGGGAGAAGTACAAACTGGACTCAAGAAATGTCCTTACTGACATAGCTTATCAGAATGGACCATCACTGGAGGTATATATTTTCTATTGGGTATTGGCTTGTATACTGTCTGAAGTTATCAAAGATTGTCATTAGACCTGGTCTGTATAGGTGGATCTCATTCTATCTAATTGTAAAGGACGCTGCTGGGACAGCTCAAGAACTCATATTGACATGGTTGCTAATAACCAGTTTCATGTACACCTCAGAGAGGAACCCTGTGAGTAATGAGACGCCTCAGGGTAGGAAAGTGGAGTTCGGGTTTTGAAATTGAGACTATGGCCTGAATGCTCAATTATGGCTATTCAGTAATTAAATAATTTTGTGATTTTTGACTGCGATGCGATTCATAAGTCCAATTGATTCTGAGAGTTGAAATGGATTGAAGGATGCGGGTATCCAACACTACTTAAGAGCAGGTCATTCTTCTGAAGAAGAAAGCTATATGATCACTGAGACTCGCTGCATGGATTTAGACAGAGGGTGGAAATTACATGGATGAGGTAGCCTATGGATAAACACCTATAATTCCCGTGCATGGAAGAAATGCAATACCACAATTTCTACCATGGAAGCCGATCGAATCAACAATAGCCTCAACAAGGCTTTAATAATGGTGGAAGAAATAGGTTTAGTAATAGCAAACCTTTTTCATCCCACTGCAGTCAATGCAGACAGAGGAAGTTGCTGAGTAGAACCATCTATCTTAAGCAACATGTCCTCTATTGAGCGTATCTATTGCCACTGTAAGTTTCAATGAAATTGAACAAGGTCCTTTGCCATTTAGGAATTGAGCGCTATCAGTGGGCCCAGTGAGATTAAAAAGGGATTTGTTCACGTGAAAGCCTCCTCCTAGTCTTGCTGCCGTCCAGTAATTAACGGCTAGAATGGAGAGGTATTATCCAAAGTATATAGTGCAATTGGGCCATTGAATTGATTGACCATGCGCCTGATTACTCGGAACCTGGGTGTGTATAGGGAAAGGGAGAGGAATCGTCAATATCCTAGTAGGGACCAGCGGTCCTGGAACGTCCAGAGAATCATAGGTTGAGCTTCTCTCTCTGAGTAAGGCACTAGTGACTCCTGAGACTCATCTGGAGAACCATAAGAGATTTCATTACCATCCTGTAATGCCATTGGCATGGTGAGCTCTGATGATTATTCTTTCTTTGAAGAGATGAGATGTTACTGGAGAGCAATTGCCAAGTTCTTGGTGCAATCATGAAGCTAGTGCCAAATTATTTGGAATGAACTTGGAGATGAACCTCCTTGTTCACACAATGAACTAGTGATCTGGAATAACTGAATGGCCTCAGAAGAAACAGGATCCTGAAAGTCTTAATACCTGTGTACCATAGGTGCATGACTTTAAGGCTCTTGTAACCTGGGTTCAGGGATAATCCTCATGCCCTCTCTGTATATGGAGAAACTGGGAATCTTTGGGTGCAAAGCTGCAAATCTCATTAGAAGATGGCAGACACACTCAAGAAAACAGGCTTATGGACAGTAGAGGACTGTAGTAAAGTTGAAGGCTTTACATCCTGCTGATTTCAATAATCCTGGGAACTGGGAAGGAGAGGATGAATCCATCATCCTGGAAGACCCTTCTCTAGCCACAACAGAAGAGCTGGGATTGATGTGACAGAGGAGATTAGTCCTTCAATGAATGAGGCTACCTTGTGTTTAAAAACTCAAGGTCCCTCTGAACCAGGGAGAGGAAGCAGAAAAAAGCTTCTCTCCAATAGAATAACCAAAGCCCCCACAGTCAAATGCTAAGTTTGGTGTTGGGAGGCCACAACCAAACTCTAAGTTTGGTGTTGAACCCCCACATATCCAAACTCTAAGTTTGGTTGTGGGAGTTCGCAAACGGCTCTGCAATCTGTGAGGCTCCATGGGAGCCAACTGTCAAGCCTATTGACATTAAAAGAAGCGCTTATTCGGGAGGCAACGCGCAATGTTATTTTAATCATTTTTATTTTATTTTCTCTTTAATGTATTGTCATGTTTTATAGGTTGATGAAATCATGTGGTTTAGTCCCACAAAAACTACTGAAAAATCNCAATGTTAAAATTTGAAAAATAAAAATTGAAAGTTGAATTAACATTAAAATAATAATAACAATTAGTTAATAAAACGAAATTTTGAAAAAGAGGGAAGGGATTTTCGAAAATTAAAGGAGAGAGTTAGTTGGGTAGTTTTGAAAAAAAGATATGATTGAAACAAAAAGATATGATTGATGTAAAAGAGATTTGAAAATTTGTTTTGAGAAAAAATAGACATGAAATTGAAAAAAAGATACTTATGTAAATAGTTATAAAAAAAAAAAAAAAAAAAAATTAATTGAAAAAGATTATAGAATTTTAAATAATTTTTTCATATTCAATTAAGAGTAGGGGAAAAGTTATGATGAAGATATTTGTGAAATTGATTTTGGAAGAAGAAATATGATAAGAATGCTCCGAAAGAATTAATTTTGAAAAACTAAAGTTTGATTTCGGTTGCCTAACAAGAAACAAAAGAATGAATTTTAAAATTTGAAAAAAAAAAAAAAAAAAAAAAATTTCCTTAATAAGAAAGTAACAACTTAATATTTTTGAATCAAAAATCATATTAATCCTTGGGCCTATTCTAATTTCCTCGAAAAACTATGCAATATAAAATAAGAAAAAGATTTTGAAAAATCAAATTACTGAATTTCAAAAATATTATGATAATAAAGAATCAGATATAAAAGGATGTTCCGATTTTTTTGAAAAAAAGAATTTGTAAAAAGATATAAGATTTATCAAAAACGTTTCGAAAAATTTTAGTTTGACTCATAAGAACCAATTGAATTTTAAAAACTTTGAAAGAGTCAAATCCAAATTTTCGAAAATTTTTAGAGAGAAGAAATGGGAAAGATATTTTATGAGATCCTTTTGAATTTGTAATGATGAATTTGAACTTTAAAAAAAAAAAAAAAAAAAAAAAAAAAAAAAAAAAAAAAAAAAAAAAAAAAAAATAATGAAAATCAAACAAAACACTATACTAGTGCGAAAACAATCTGATGAATTGTTATAAGACCTGAACACCAAGACACTTTGAATATCAAGATGCAACATCAATGACTTATTTTTTGAATCAGAAAAGAAAGAATACATGCAAGAACACTTCCAACTTTATCAAATATGCCACAACCATCTAACACTCAACCAAATGAAAATGCCATATGAAAAACTAAAAGACACAAAGCAAGAAAATAGAGGATCAACAGAAGACTGGCCATAGAACAGACTTTGAAGATCTATCGAATGAACCATATATGACACCTTTTCGAGAAATATCTTGAGAAACAAACACATGCAAGACACCAACAAAAAAATTGACTCTAGAACCTCAAACAAGAAACACGAAAATATTTTTGATTGTAATGATTTTATAAAAATATTTAAAAATTTGGATTTTTTTTTTTAAAAAGTAAAAACTGAAGGAAAAACGGAAAAAAGAAAAAAAAAAATTTTTATATTTTTTTTCCCGAAAAAGAAGCTAAAAAAGCTTAAAAATAAAAATAACATAGATATTACTCTTATACTCTGAGCAACAAAATTGAATCCGTCAAGTTTGTCCAAACTCCGATACAGCCCTGGCTAACGTCCGTCCTAAACAACTGGTGTCCGAAAAGTCGTGATGCAATCCTCCTCTTCCTGGTAACCCATATACGGCGCTAAAAACTCAATACTCACGTTCAATGGTTCTTTCAATTCTGTTTCACAACTTCGTACAACTAACCAGCGAGTGTATTGGGTCGTCCAAGTAGTAACCCTTACGTGAGTAAGGTGGTTCGACCTCTCCCACGAGATTGTTAATGGCTTACACCAATAGCCCTATTGGCCCCACTCTTTCTCGATAAACATCTCAGTCAGGCGACCTCACATGCCTGATTTCACACACCTTGATGACAGACGATAGAGCCAATAACTACCAACATCTAAATAGAATAGTAGGATTTCTCTTATGTAACCGGTTCATTGGTGAGCCGGTAATTCAGATAAGCGTATACTGAGATCGTCCTTTTGGTCCTCTAAACCTCTGCTTTCCTTGCTGTCTTCATCCAATCCTCCTACTCCTTTCCATGGGCAAGCTGTATGTTAGCATCACCGTTGTCCCAATGGCCCCTACCCTGTCCTATTTGTCACCGTGAACAAACTTCAGACCACTGTCAACGGCAATGGCTATCCAGATCATCTTCGGTTCTCCCGATCATACTGGAATAAGATCCATTGACCCTTATGCGTCTTTGGCCGATCGACCGTCCACGAACCAACATTCGCGAGTTTTGAAGCTCGTCACAGTCATCAATCCCAGAATCCTACGTCCGGATACAGCAACGAGCGAGGTTACACTTTCTCGGGTGTTTGCTCAGAATGGAACCGAGTGCTCATGCTGGTTCTAACTTATCGAACCCTACGAAGACTACTAATAACTCTAGCACTCTGGTCTCCCTCGATTAGACTATTTTCAAACGATTGATACATTGCGCATCTCACTCTCTATAGATCTATTCTTTGTATATTGGTTGCATCTAGGTTCTACTTCTCTATTAAGTGTGTAGAAATGAGATGAATCGTCACGATGCACTCACAATCTATCTATTCATTATTTGTCATATGTTGTCGATATTGAGTATATTATCTTTATGTATTTTATTTTAAAAAAAAAAAAAAAAAACATTATATATATACACCTATAAGTTACTTATTTTTACTTTGCTATTTAATTTTGTATGTGAATATGCAGAGCTACTCACTATCTCCATATTATCTATTGTGCACAGCTTAATTACTCTATCGTGATATTATATCATCTAGTACTACCATGTCAGGCATAGGCCGATTATTGGACCAGTCTCTCTACACATATGTCTATCTTGTATATCTATATTTAGATATTACTAATAATATGTTTAAAAAAAAAAAAAAATTAGATATATATTCTTACATTATATTCTATGTTATAATTTGTTCACTTACTATTAATATATTATCTTAGCTTATTATCTAATTAGGTTGTTATTATCTAGTGATATGAGAGTATCACATCATTTATTGACGAAACTCTCACATCTGGCTGATTTATTTTCTCCCTATCTTGTTCTCTGCCTTTGTGGCGATTGAGAGTTCCTTAACACTTTGTAAGCGAGGTCTACTCTTCTCTATTCATATCATGTTGATATTTATTCTCCTAGTTGTTCTGTTTCTGGCTGTTGCGAACTCTCACTATGTGTCGCAACCTTCCTTTTTTGGATGCTACTTCCATAATGTCTAGCATGGAACTTGAATGATATACTTCTATTACTATCAATGTTAAAAAATACAAAAAAAAAATTATTTGATCTAATATATATTTTGTGGGAGATCTTCTTGCCGTAGTATGTTCTTTAGGATGTCTACTTTCCAACGCAATTGAGAGCGCGCCATTTGGAGTTCTGTAGCTCCAGAAAATCCATTCCGAGTGCAGAGAGGTCAGAATCCAACAACATCAGCAGTCCTTTTTCAGCCTGAATCAGATTTTTGCTCAAGTCCCTCAATTTTAGCCAGAAATTACCTGATATCACAGAAAAATACACAAACTCATAGTAAAGTCCAGAAATGTGATTTTTAATTAAAAAATAATAAAAATATAATGAAAATTAATTAAATCAGACTAAAAACATACTAAAAACAATGCCAAAAAGCGTATAAATTATCCGCTCATCAGATCCCACGGAGATTGTCAGCTTGAAGCAAGCTATGGTCATCCTTTTAAATCTCAGTCAGGCAGATTTAAATGGTTATAAGGTTTTGATAATTAAAAGATAAATAAAACATAAAATAAGATAAAGTTACTTATGTAATTCATTGGTGGGAATTTCAGATAAGTGTATGTAGATGCTTTGTTGCTTCTGAACCTCTACTTTCCTATTGCCTTCTTCCAACTGTGCGTTACCTCCTTCCATGGCAAGCTGTATGATCCTCTCGGATGAAAACAAATCCATATGCGCTGTCACCGCACGGATAATCATCTGTCGGTTCCGGGTAGCATCGGAATAGGACCATTGTCCTTTTGCACACTGTCACTGCGCCTAACATTCGCAAGTTTGAAGCTCATCATAGTCATCCCTTCCCAGATCCTACTCGGAATACCACAGACAAGGTTTAAACTTTCCGGATCTCAAGAATGCTGCCAATGGTTCTAGCCTATACCACGATGGTTCTAATATCAGATTCAGTTACTCTGTTGTCAGGAGAGGCAAAGTAAATCATTGATTAAGGACCCAAGAGAATATACTCCGGCTGTCGTCCAATGACTACATTGAACATCATGTAGACCGCTTTGTGGTTGTCAGGCACGCAATCTTGGCTAAGCGAGTAACGAAGATTGGGTGATTGTCACGGGTTACCCCTTCATTCTGACTTAACTGAATTAAGAACAAGAGTATATCTTGGAGAAGAGGTAGGCGTGAATTGAAGGAAAAATAATAGTACTTGCATTAATTCATGAAGAATAGCAGAGCTCCACACCTTAATCTATGGGGTGTAGAAACTCCACCGTAGAAAATACATAAGTGGAAAGAGGTCTAGGCATGGCTGTGAGGCCAGCCTCCCAAATGTAACATAAGTGATCCAAATATGTAAAATTCGGTCAATAGATGTAAAATAAACCTCTAAAAGTAGTTTTTATACTAAACTAGTAACTAGGGTTTACAGAAAATGAGTAACTAAGTGCAGATAGTGCAGAAATCTACTTCTGGGGCCCACCTGGTGTGTGCCTGGGCTGAGCATTGAAGCTTTTTAGTGCTTAGGCTGTTCCTGGAGTTAAACGCCAGCTTTGGTGCTAGAAATTCACCTCAAAAGTCCATCAAGACCACTTCTATGAAGTTGTGGCCAAGAAATAGGTGATCCCCGAGGTCCCCTTCATACTCAAAAAGAGTGAATATCCGGAGATCTGACGTGAGGTTCGAAGAAGAGGTTGGGAAGCTCTCACCAACCCCATCCAACAAGTTGGAATCTTTTTGTTCAAGAGTTCTATGCTAATGCATGGATCACTAAGAACCATGATCAAAGTGTGAACCCGAACCCAAAGAATTGGCTCACAATGGTTCGGGGGAAATACTTGGATTTCAGTTAGGAAATTGTGAGGTTGGCATTCAACTTGCCAATAATGAGAGGAGATCCTCATCCTTTCACTAGAAGAGTTAACTTTGATCAAAGGTTAGACCAGGTCCTCATGGACATCTATGTGGAAGGAGTGCAATGGAAGAGAGACTCCAAAGGTAAGCCGGTTCAACTGAGAAGGCTTGACCTCAAGCCCGTGGCTAGAGGATGGTTAGAGTTCATCCAACGCTCTATCATTCCTACTAGCAACCGGTCTAAAGTTACTGTGGACCGGACTATCATGATCCATAGTATCATAATTGGAGAGAAAGTAGAAGTTTATGAGATCATATCTCTAGAACTATACAAGGTGGCTGACAAGCCCTCCACTTTGGCAAGGTTAGCCTTTCCTCATCTCATCTGTCACCTATGCAATTCAGCCGGAGTTGTCATAGAGGAAGACTAATGTGGGGCGTAAGTCGGCCAATTAAGAAATCAATATAGGAAATACGTTGCGAGTATAGCTCTTAACCATCCGCCTCATCAATTTAGAAAAGGTTGTCATCAAAAGTTTAGAATAAAAATAGTGGGAGTCTGAGTCCCAGGTCGTCTCCCAACGAGTTGCTAAAAAGGGTGCTATCTCATTAATCAGGAGTTTTCTGGGTAATTTTGAGTTTGAGCAATGGGCAATAAAATAATTATAATTAAAGCAATGAAATTAAAAAAGATTATATATTTAATTAAAAAGCCTTGACTGGAGGAATGATTAATTGAAGTTCTATCCTTGTTGGAATTTCTCAAGTGTAGTATAAAGAGTTGTTATTTCACTTAGTTAACCCTTACTAAATAAAGAAAGTCAAGTGATTGAGCTAACTCTTATTCGCAAATCTTAGTCCTCTCCCTCGAGAAGGTCTAGCATTAGTAAAATCAGGAATTATGCCAACAACTTCCAATAATAATCTTTTGAAGCATTACTCAAAGTGTTTCTTCTTAATCAGCCCCATATCAAGTTAGGAGTCTACTCCATCAACATAGATACCATCTTCGTTATTGGAGTTTGGAATAGAAAAGAGACATAATAATTTAAATAAAATAGAGATTCAAATTAATTAAAAGTAAAAGTAATCCTTCTGCATTAATAAATTCTAAAAATAATCCAATTGTAACTCTAAACAAGAATTAAGAATATGGAATAATAAAAGAGTAAGAAAACAAACTAGAATAGTATCTTCAACGGAGGTGATGACTCTTCAATATCCAAAGCAAAAGCAATAAACTATGAAACTATCAATGTAAAAGAAAACCTAGAGGAAGAGTAATTTTTCTCTCTAGATTCAGATCTAAAAACTAAAAACTATGCTAATGAGAATGTGTCTTAAGTCTCTGCACGTTCCTTGGCTCTAGTCTGGGTTTCTTGGCTGAAAACTGAGTCAAAACTCGGCCCGAAATCGCCCCCAGCATTTTCTGTTATTTCTGCAGATTGCGCTTGTCACGCGTACGCGTCACTGGTTGTTTTGGCGTGTCACGCGTACACGTCATCCACGCGCACGAGTCTCTGTGCAAACTCTGGTCCACGCGTACGCGTCAGGCACGCGCACGCGTCGCTGCAAATTTCCCATATCGCGCGCTTGCGTGAGCCAGGCGTGCACGTCGATGCTCGCTGGTTATCTCCTTGGTTTCTTGTGTTCCTTCCATTTTTGCAAGCTTCCTCTCCATTCTCTAAGCCATTTCTGCCCTATAAAGCCTAAAACACTTAACACACGGATCACGACATCAAATGGTATAAAGGAGAATTAAAATATACAAACTAAAGATCTCTAGGAAGCAAGTTTTCAACCATAGAACAAAACTAGGAAGGAATTGTAAAATCATGCAAATCATATGAAACCACTCAATTGAACACAAGATAAACCATAAAATAGTGGTTTATCAATATCCCCACACTTAAACATTAGCATGTCTTCATGCTTAGCTCAAGGAGATAAAATAAATGAGTAGGGAAAAGTAAGACTCATGCAATGCAATGCAACCTATGTATGAATGCAACTGTATACTAAGATGATTCTGTCTACTTGGTTAAAAGTAAATAAGCTCTTCAAGACAAACATAAATCAGATATCACTAATTAAAATCATACAGTAAGGACAGGTAAACTTGTAAGAAGACAGCTCATGAAAGCAGGGAACATAGAATCAAGCATTGAACCCTCACTGATAGTATATGTGCACTCTAATCACTCTAGTGTATAGGGTAATCACTCTACTCTTCTCTAGTCATGCTTTCTAAACTTTTTTCTTCACCTAACCAATCAACAAATGTTTAATGCACCAATGCAAACATCATGAGGTCTTTTCAAGGTTGCAATGGGGCTAAGGTAAAGGTGAGGGTATATATATGGCTAAGTGAGCTATAAATTGAATCCTTGATCAACCTAAGCTTTCACCTATACATACACTCTATATACTATTTACAATCATGCCTAGCTACCCAAAGTTCCCACTTTTGCATCAAATACTCATGTATCAACCTTTCTTTTAACTTGTATCACATATGCATTGATTTTTTTTTCATTAACTTAATATCCGGGGTGTCTGGGTCTTCTTCAGGTGGGTGGTTACCAACAAGTAGCTCCTTGAGGTATGTAAATCGGTGCTTGTTATGGTGCTCTCTTTGCTTTCCCTGCCGGTCAAGCCGGTCTAACCTCTGAATTACCTCTAGGAGTAGCTGATTTGTTGAAGGTTCTTGTGATGTGGAAGGAGAAGGAATATCTCTGGCTGGTTCTGCAGGCCAGCTAGTAGTGGCTACTGGAAGTCTGATATACTTCCTGTTAGGGACGTACTAATCATCCCGGTCCCCAGCTCTGTAGGAGACTCCGGCTGCTGGACTAGATCTAAAACCAAGGCGGGAAAAGGTAGGTTTCCCGCAATCTGTACGTGTCCCATAGCATGCCGAAGGTGTCTTGGTAAATTGAGAGGCTGGTCTGTAAGGATACACCATAGTAGAGCAGCCATGTCTGCAGTGAAGGGGGACTCGTGAGTGCTCGAAAAGACGTAATGGGACATAATCTGTGCCCATACTCGAGCCTCTGATGAGCGGATAATTTATACGCTTTTTGACATTGTTTTTAGTATGTTTTTAGTAGGATCTAGTTACTTTTAGGGATGTTTTCATTAGTTTTTATGTTAAATTCACATTTCTGGACTTTACTATGAGATTCGTCGTATTTTTCTGTGATTTCAAGTTTTTTTTTTTTTTTTTGCTGAAATTGAGGGACTTGAGCAGAAATCAGATTCAGAGGTTGAAAGAAGAAGGACTGTGATGCTGTTGGATTCTACTCCTGCACTCAAAGTGGATTTTCCTGGAGCTTATAGAACTCGAAATGGCGCGCTTTTCCAATTGCGTTGGAAAGTCGACATCCAGGGCTTCCAGCGATAAATATAATAGTTATACCCTTTTTGGCCAAAAATAGACGACGTAAACTGGATTCAAACCAGCTTTCTACCCAAATCTGGCGCCAGCGCCAGAAAAGGGGCCAAAACCAGAGTTGAAACGCCCAAACTGGCAGCAAAATGGCGTTCAACTCCAAGGAGGCCCTCTACACGTGCAACAGCTCAAAGCCTCAGCCCAGCACACACCAAGTTGGGCCCAGAAGTGGATTTTGCATCAATTTACTTACTCATGTAAACCCTAGTAGCTAGTTTAATTATAAACTAGGAACATTTACTGTCTTTTTGAACCATCTTTGGTCTCAGTTTTTAATCCATTGTTCATCCTTAGGCGACTATTGACTCACACGTTTAGGGGGGCTGGCCATCTCGGCCAGGACTAGACGACCTTTCATTATGTTATTTTTAACGGTAGGTTTTGTACACTCCATAGATTAAGGTGGTGGAGCTCTGCTTGTCCTCAAGATTAATGCAAAGTACTACTGTTTTCTATTCATTCATCTAATTTTCGCTTCTAAAGATATCCATTCGCACCAAAGAACGTGATGAAGGTGATGATTATGTGTGACGCTCATCACCATTCTCCCCTATGAACAGGTGCCTGAAAACACTTCCGTTCTACATGAAATAAGCTAATGAATATCTCTTGGATACCTTAATCAAAATCTTCGGTGCGAAGCTAGAATGGATGGCGACATTCAAAGAGAAATCCCGGAAAGTCTATACCTTGTTTGTGGTATCCGAGTAGGATTCAATGATTGAATGACTGTGACCGAGCTTCTACTCGCGATTGCAGGCGTATCGACAGACGCAAAAGGATAGTAATCCTATTCCAGCATGATTAAGAACCGACAGATGAATGCCGCTATGCTGTGACAGGGTGCTGTGAGCATATAATTCACTGAGAGGATAAGATGAAGCCATTGGAAAGGGTGATGCCTCTCCCAGATCATTAGTCGTGCTGTGACAGGGCATCTGGGATCATTTCCCGAGAGATGACCGAAAGTAGCCATGCACAGTGGTGAAATGTATACAATAAAGCCAGCCATGGGAAGGAGTAAGAAAGACCTGTTGGATTGAAGACAGGCAGCAAGCTGAGGTTCAGGAGGAACGGAAGCATCTCTGTATGCGTATCTGAAATTCCTACCAAATGTTTTACATAAGTACTCTGTCCCTATTCTATTATTTATTATTCGAGAACATCATTAATAATTCTTAGTATCTGCCTAACTGAGATTTTGCAAGGTGACCATAGCTTTGCTTCATAGACCAACAATCTCGTGGGAATTCCGACCTTACTTCAACGTAAGGTATTACTTGGACCAACCAGTGCACTTGTTGGTTAGTTGTAATCGAATTGTGAAACCTGGTATGGCACCTTGTATGTTTTTGGTGCCACTTCCAGGGAAAGAAAGAGCCATGAATTTTTACATCATTAAAGTGTTATCACGATTCCGCGTACCAAATTTACCAAGTTGCTCACGTTGGTAGGGATTGTTCGAGCCTGGACATCACATTTTTGTGCACCAAGGTTTTGGCGCGGTTGCCGGGGATTGTTCGAGTTTTGGGCAACTGACGGTCATCTTGTTGCTCAGATTCAGGTATTTTCTTTTTGTTTTTTTCTTTCAAAAATTTTTCAAAAATTTTCTAAAATTTTCTCAATCTGTTTTCGAAAAAATAAAATTTTTCAAAAAAAAAAAATTTTAATTCAAAATTTTTAAGAAATGAATTCTAAGTGTTTCATGAAGCATGTGAAGCTTGACTGGCTGTAAAGCCAAGTCCAAATTTTATTGGACTGAGCCTTGCAATTTGTTATCAAAAGCAATATACTCTGGTGGTTTAAATGCTTGAAGCTTGGCTGGCCATGTGGCCATGTTCTAGTGTTTTTGGACTGGAGCTTCTTTCTTTGAAAGCTTGGCTGGCCATTTGAGGCCATGTCTAATTCCTGGACTGAAGGTTTAGACTAAGAATGCAAGATTCCTGATTCATATTAAAAATTTTGGAATCCTTGTTTTCCTTTTCAATATAATTTCGAAAAAAAAATCCAAAAAAAAATTAGAAATCATAAAATCAAAATAATTTTCTGTTCTTGTTTTTTTTTTTTTTTTTTTTTTTTTTTTTTTAAGTTTGGTGTCGTTTGCATGTGCATCTTGCATATTTCGAAAAATTTTTTTCGAAAAATTCACGCATTCATGGTGTTCTTCATGACTTCAAGTTGTTCTTGGAAGTCTCTTGTTTTGATCTTGATGATTTTTTTGTTTTGAGTCTTTTCATGTTTATCATATGCATTTTCTTGAATCTTAGTGTCTAAAGCATTAAAGAATTCCTAAGTTTGGTGTCTTGGCATGTTTTCTTTGGATTAAAAATTTTTCAAAATTGTGTCTATGATTTCCAATGCTTGACATTCATAGTGTTCTTGGTGTTCATCATGATTTTCAATGTGTTCTTGGTGTTTTTGCATGCATCACATGTTTGATCTAAAAATTTTCATGCTTGCATCTTTTAGTGTTTTTCTCTCTCATCATAAATTCAAATCAAAAAATGATCTTTCCCATTTTCTCTCATCAAATTCTAAAAACAAAAAAAAAAAAACTATTTTCAAAAAATTTTAAAATCAAGTTTTTTTTTTTGTTGGGTTTTATTTCAATTTTGAAATCTTATCTTTTTTCAAAAATTTTTTCAAAAATCAATCTTTTTTCAAAAATTATTTAGTTATTTTCGAAAATTAAAAAATATTTTTCAAAATCTTTTTTTCATTAATTTTTAACAAATTTTCCGGGAAAAAACACAATGAACAATTATGTTTGATTCAAAAATTTAAAGTTCTGTTACTTGCTTGTTAAGAAAGATTCAAACTTTGAAGTTCTAGAATCATAAATCTTGTGATTCTTATGAATCAAGTCATTAATTGAGATTTTAAAACATCAATCTTATTCAAACTAATTTATAAAATATTTCTTAATCTTAACTTTTTCAAAAAGTTTTTTTTTGGTTTCAAAATATCTTTTCTAACCTCCTAAACTTTTTATCTTTTCAAAAATTGTTTCAAAAAAAAAAAAAAAAACTTTTTGTTTGTTTTATTAACTTTTTCAAAAATAACTAACTAACTCTCTATCTCTCTAGATTTTCGAAAATCATAAAAAAAAAATTTTGTCAAAAATTTCTTTTTTATTAACTAAAATTATTTTTTTAATTTTTTATTTTAACAAACTTTTTCGAAAAAAAAAATACTACATTAAAAAAAAAAAAAAAAAATTTTTGAAAATCACTAACAGTTTTTTTCAAAAAAAACTAATTTTCGAAAAATTCCTTCTCTCCCATCTTATTTATTCATTTATTCATTCTACTAAACATCTCATCTCACATCTCAACCCTCCTCACAGTTTGTGTTTTCTTTCTTTACATCACATTCTTTGTCTCCCTCTTTTATTCCATTCACAAAGGGATCCCTATACTGTGGTATAAAGGATCCATATTATTATTAATTAATTTTTTCTGTGCCTCTTCTTTGTCATATGAACAGAAGCAAAGAAGAAATATTCTTGTTGAAGGACAGAATCCAGATCCTGAAAGGACTCTGAAGAGAAAATAAGAAAGAGCTAAATTATCTACAAATCCCAAGATAACCTTTCAGAACATTTTCGAGACAGGAAGAGGAGATGGCAGCCGAAATAATAAAAATAATGTAAGGGAAGATGCTTGTGGACTTTACCTGGTGCACTAATTTCCAATTAAACATGGAAAGAAGCATCTCCATTCGCTGCCATTAGAGCTAAACAACTTTTTGAGCTGAAACCAATTAAGTTTTTCTCTGATGCAGCAGAACTGCAAAGTTTCATGGACTTCCATCTGAAGATCTTTTCATGTTTTTTTAACTGAATTTTGCAGATATGTGATACTGTTAAGCTAATGGAGTAGATCCTGAAGCCTAACAGCTTCATGCTTTTCCCTTTTGCTGTAGAGACAGAGCTAGATTATGGTTGAATTCTCAACCCAAAGACAGCCTGAACTCTTGGATAAGCTGGTCCACGGCTTTCTTAGCCAAGTACTTTCCTCTCAAAAGCTGAGCAAGCTTAGACCTGATGTTCAAACCTTCAGACCAAAAGAAGGTGAATTCTCTATGAAGCTTGGAAAAGATACAAACAGTTGACCAAAAAAGTGTCCTACTGACAATGCTTTCAAAATGGACCATCTTGGATATATTCTATGATGGTTTATCTGAGCCTAATAAAGATGTTCACTGACATTCTGCAGGTGGTTCCATTCACCTAAAGAAAATGTTTGCAGAAGCTCAAGAACTATTGACATGGTTGGCTAATGACAGTTCATGAACACTTCTGAAAGGAATTCCATGAATAATAGGACGCTATGGAATGAGTTTTTGAAGTTGATACT
>QBTX01001271.1:0-23883 GCA_003063285.2 Arachis monticola | reverse complement strand
CGAAAGGTTGATCGATCCTGTTGGCTCCTCCACCAGATTGTTTCGACCTTGAAACGTCATGTTCCGTTATAGCTTCTATTCCTTTAACAAACATAGAACAAACTCAAGCGACGGGGGTGAGAACCCATAGTAACATAATAAAAATAAAAAAAAAAAATTAAAAAAAACAAATAAACAAGAAAAATAAAATATTTACAATAACCAATTTAATAAGGCACACAATTGTGCAATTCACCCGGCAACGGCATCATTTCGACGAACGGACTTCCGTGTAAAAATTTTATAAAACAATATAATCACGTTGTAAAGTTATAGTTTCTAAACCAGCAAAGAATCCTTTCGTACAACAGTTTGGTTGTCACAAGTTACCGTAAAACCGATAAAATTTATTAACCGAAGTATTCAAAAATCGGGTCGTCGTCTCAAGAAATTGCCAGAAGTGATGATTATTATGTTATGAAAAGTATAATTTTGGGTTTTTGGAATAAGGAACAACGTAATTTTAAATGAACAAAAAAATAAATTAATCAATTAAGAAAACTCTGGCAATATGAAGAGAACTGGAAATCCATCCTAGTTATCCCTATCAAGTGTGATGAGAATTGTTATGCCTCCCACTTAGTAACCCTTACTAAATTAAAGGAAAGTCAAGTGGACTAAATCAGATTTGATTCTCAAGTCCTACTCAACTCCTTATGGAAAGACTAGCTTTAAAGGGATCCAAATTAATCAGCGATTTCCAATTTTTAATCAATCACCAACAGCTGAGTTTGATAACTCAAGTGTCACCAATTACTCAACTAAAGCCAAGAGGAGAAAATCTATTCGAATAAAAATGCCTTTTCATCAATTAAAGCTGAGAATATAAAAAGCTAAATTAAAATCATAAATCTGAAATATCTCAAATTGCATTAAATAGAAATTAAAATCTAACAAGAAGAGTTCACAAGCCAATTTGGCTAAATAAGTAATTACCAAGAGAAATAGAGCAACTAAAGTAATAGAGTGAATAAAATTAGAAGAGAACATAAATTAAAGGAACATTGAACCTGGAATGAAGAAGTAATCCTAAAATTAAGAGAAATCCTAAATCCTAAATCCTAAATCCTAAGAGAGAGGAGAGAGCCTCTCTCTCTAGAAACTACATCTAAAATCTAAAATTGTGAATAATGAGAAGTTGTATTATGAATGAATGGATTCCCCCACTTTATAGCCTCTAATCTATGTTTTCTAGGCCGAAAACTGGGTCAAAAACAGCCCAAAAATCGCCCCTCAGTGATTTCTAATACGTCAAGGACGCGGCAAAGTCAGGCGTGAGCGTCGTCCACGCGTGAGCGCGTATTGAGTTTTTGCCAGGTCACGTGTGCGCGTGATCCACACATGCGCGTTGCCTATCTTCAGGGCAGCTATGGAAAATTATATATCATTGCGAAGCTCCAGATGTTAGCTTTCCAATGCAAATGGAACCACTTCATTTGGACATCTGTAGCTAAAGTTATGGTCGATTTAGTACCAAGAAGTCAGGCTGGACAGCTTTAGCAATTCTTTCAGTTTCTTGTATTCCTTCCACTTCTGCATGCTTCCTTTCCATCATCTGAGCCATTCCTGCCCTATAATCCCTGAAATCACTTAACACACATATCACAGCATCGAATGGTAATATGAGAGGATTAATATTTGGTAATTTAAAAGCTTGGGAAGCATGTTTTCAATTATAAGACAAAATTAGGAAGAAAAATGTAAAACCATGCAATTTATATGAATAAGTGGGTAAGGACTTGATAAAAACCACTCAATTGAGCACAAGATAGACCATAAAATAGGGGTTTATCATTGATTCTTGAACACAGCTACTTTTTGAGTCTTGGCTGTGACCCTAAGCATTTTGTTTTCTAGTATTACCACCGGATACATAAATGCCACAGACACATAACTGGGGGAACCTTTTCAGATTGTGACTCAGCTTTGCTAGAGTCCCCAGTTAGAGGTGCCCAGAGCTCTTAAGCACACTCTTTTTGCTTTGGACCACGACTTTAACCACTCAGTCTCAAGCTTTTCACTTGTTCAATGGAATGTTCCATGAAACTGGCCAATTCTGCTGCTATTAGAGTAATAATTGAGGCTAATCTCAAGTTATTTGCCTCCAATTGCAGGAATTGAGATGCTTCTTCCATAATATATATATATATGTAAAGTTCACCAAGCACCTTCCTTTGCATCTCTCCCATTGTTATTGGTGTTCGGGCTGCCAGTGTTCTGGCTTTCTTTTTGAAGAATTTTTGTAAGGGTCCTCTTCAGAGTGTTGTACTTTAGCTTTCTTAGCTTCCTCTTCAGAATCCTTTCAGTTCAAGGATCAGCTTCAACAAGGATATCCTTATCCTTGCTCCTGCTTCATATGAAAAAGAAAGAACAGGAAAAGAAGAGGAATCCCTCTATGTCACGTTATAAAAATTCCTTTATGTGAGTATAAGAGTAGAAGAATAGGAAAGTACTGAGCAAGAGAGAGAGATGAGTAATTCCCGAATAGAGAAAGAGAGAAGGTTCGAATTATGAGAAGAAGAGAATATAAAATATATAATAATATATATATATATTTAGAAAAAGAGAGAGAGAGAGAGGAGTATTTTCAAATATTTAATTAAAAAAAACGGAAAAATATTTTATTTATTTAATTAATTAAATTAGAATTCCAAATTTATAAATAAATTATAATACTAAATAATATATACAAATGTAATTAAAATAATAATAAAATGTTTTTTTTTTTTTTTCAAAAATTAGAAGTGGAAAAGTAGTTAGGTGTTTTTTGAAAAGTAAATTTTTTTTTATTTATTATTATAATTATCAAAAACAAACAAGTCAGTGGTTAATTGAAAAAAATTTTTAAAATAATATTTGAAAAGATAAGAAGTTAGAAAATACTTTGAAAATTAAGTTTTGAAAAAGATATGATTTTGAAAATTAAAGTTGATGGACTTGACTAACAAGAAAGCTAAAAGATATGATTCTAGACTTTAAAAGATTGAACCTTCTTAACAGGAAAGTAACAAACTTGAAATTTTTGTAATCAAAAATTTAAATGTTAGCAATTAATTTCAAAAATTATGAAAATAAAGATTAAGTTATAAAGATTTCTGGAAATAAAATAAAAAATTTTCGAAAAAATATGAAAGAAAAAATGAAAAAGATTTGATTTTTGAAAAAATTTTGAAAAGATAAAGTTTTTAATTGAAATTTTGACTTGACTAATAAGAAACAAACTAAATTTTGAAATTAAAAAAAATTTTTTTACTAGTCAACCCAAAATTAAAAATTTATGAGTAAAATAAGGGGAAAGATATTATTTTTATTTTTATTAATTAAAGAGTAAAACAAACCAAAATAACACAAGACATAAGAATTAGGATCATTTATATCATATATATCTTATCTATAACACTTTTGAATGTCAAGATGAACACCAAGAACACTTTGAAGATCATTATGATAATCAGAACATATTTTTTTTGAAATTTAAGAAAGAAACACATGCAGACACCAAACTTAGAATTTTTAATGCTTAGACACTATGAATTCGAAAAATTTCATATTGAAAAACAATCAAAAAACACATAACCTAATAAAGCTTAAAGACATAATCTTATATATGAAAATCATCAAAGAACCAACTTGAAGATCAAAGAGAACACATAATGAATTTCGAAAATTCAACCGCAAAAAATTAAAAAACATGCAATTGACACAAAAAAATAAAAAAAAAAAAAAAAAAAAAATTACAAGAAAACACTAAAATTTTTGTTTTTATTGATTTATAAAAAATTTTGTATATTTTTCAAATTATTTGAAAAAGAAAAATAAAGAAATATTTCAAAATTTTTTAATAAGAAATTCCAGGAATCATGCAATTTTAGTCTAAAGCTTCGGTCCAAAAAGAATTATAATGCCAGCCAAGCTTAGCGTAACAAATATACAGACATGTCCTTCATACCAATGGATAAGTTAGAAACCTCGCTTCTCAAAAATTTAAGACATGGCTTTAACAAGCCAGCCAAGCTTCAACTATCTTAAGAAGCTCTAGAATTCATTCTTAAAAACTCTAAGACAGATTATATCCTAAATTATATATATATATTATATCTTAAATTTTTTTTTTTTTTTTTTTTTTAAATAAAATAAATCTTTAGTTGTCCAAACTCTAACAATCCTCGCTGACTTAATGCGCGCCAAAAACTTGGCTGCACGAAATTGTGATCATACTTTTCACAACTCCGCCACAATTAATCAGCAAGTGCAACTGTTCGTCCATGTACGTTGAGTAAGGGTCGATCCCACGGAGTCTCTATCTATTCTTAATCTTAGTCAGGGCGGATTCAAATGGTTATGATTGTTTTGATAATTAAAAGAAAACAAAACATTAAAATAAAATAAAGATACTTATGTAATCATTGGGGGAATTTTTAGATAAGCATTTGAGTGCTGTTGCTTTTTCTGGTATCCCTCTTCTATTGTCTTCATCTCTACTCTCTTATGCGTGCTCCCCTTCCCTGCAAGCTGTAAGTCCTCTCAGATGAAAATACCAGGCACACCTACCGCACGGCTAATCAACTATCATATTTCTCGTCTCGGATGAAAAAATACCAGGTACAGCTACCGCACGGCTAATCCATCTGTCGGTTCTCACTAGCGTCAGAAATAGACTCTCTTATCCTTTTGCACACTGTCACTTGTGCCCAACATCGCGAGTTTGAGCTCGTAATAGACTTTTTGGATCTCAGGAATGCTTCCAATGGTTCTAGCCTCTACTGTTGTTCTAATATCACGGATTCGAATTGCTCTGTTGTCAGGAGAGGCAGTCAAATTCGTGGATCAGAAGTTTATCCAAGAGATTATACTCCGACTGTCGTCCAATGACTACGTTGAACATCCATGTAGACCACTTGTGGTTGTCAGGCCCGCGATCTTGGCTAAGCGAGTTCTGAATATGATAGTGGGTGATGGTCACGGGTCACCCTCATTCTGACTTAACTGAATAAGTACGAGAGTATATTTGCAGAAGAAGTAGCCGTGAATTGAAAGAAAAACATAGTATTTGCATTAATTCATGAAGGAACAGCAAAGCTCTCATCATATATATTAAATATCTATCTCCATGAAAAATTACATTAAGATAAAAAAGTCTAGGCATGGCCTAATGGCCAGCTTCCCAAATGTAACATAAAAGTCAAAGATAGATGCAATTATAAAAAGGTTATTTAGACTAAAACTAGTTACTAAGGATTATCTATAATATTATAATAACTAAGTGCAGATAGTGCAGAAATCCACTTCCGGGGCCCACTTGGGTGTGTGCTTGGGCTAGCAATGGAGCTTTACACGTGATAGGCCTTTTCTAGAGTTTAAACGCCAGCTTGGATGCCAGTTGGGCGTTTAACTCCAGTTCTGGTTGCCATTCTCTAATATATCAATATATATCTCTGGCGTTTTAAACGCCAGTTTGGGCCATCAAATCTTGGCAAAATATGGTATCTATATAATCTATCTTATCTGGCAAAGCCAAGATTGTTTTATTTTCCAACGCGAATTGAGAGGGCTTCCATGGGCTTCTGTAGCCGCTAATAATTACAACTGCAAGAGGGTCAGAATCCAAACTATGTCTCTGCAGTCCTTTACTCAGCCTCTGAATCAGACCTTTTGCTCAGGTCCCTCCAATTTTTCAGCCAGAATAATACCTGAAATTATAGAAACATACACAAATTCATAGTAAGGTCCAGAATTGTGATTTGTCATAACAAACTATAAAAATAATATATATATAATTATATGTAACTAAAACATACTAAAAACTATCTCTATATATATATTCCTATAATAGTAAAAATTATCCGCTCATCAAAGAGCAGGACTTTTTGTCTCATATATCTAGAAGATATCTTCTATCTAATATCTCTCTATAGATCTTTGCTTTTCAAAATCAGCTCAGTCTGAATTTATCCAACTCATTTACTTGGAGGAGCCGTTTTACTCCGGCTGCTTTAGCATCAAGGTTAAGGAACCTAGTGGCCCAATAGGCCTTATGTTCTAGTTCCACTAGCAAATGACAGGATTTCCCATATACCAGCTGATATGGTGAAGTTCCAATGGGGTTTTGAAAGCTGTTCTGTATTCCCACAGAGCATCATCCAAGCTTCTAGCCCAATCCTTTCTAGAGACGCTTACTGTCCTCTCTAGAATCCGCTATAGTTTTCTATTTAAGACTTTGGCTGCTTGGTCACGAATTGTGAATCACACTTTTTCACAACGCGTACCACTAAACCAGCAAGTGCAATGGGTCGTCAAGTAATAATACCTCACGTGAGTAAGGGTCGAATCCCACGAGGATTGTTGTTTAAGCAATCTATGGTTATCTTTGTAAATCTTAGTCAGGAAGTCAATTATGTTTATCAGTTGAATTTTTGAATAAAACCAAGAGACAAAATTAAGGTTACTTGCTTGTGCAGTAATGGAGATGTATGTTGGAGTTTTGGAGATTGCTCTGTCTTTGATCTCTGCTTTCCTCTGCCATCTGATTCACGCACGCACGTCCTCCTATGGCAAGCTGTGTGTTGGCGTGGACACCCGTGGTCAATGGCTACCTTTCCATTCCTTTCCAGTGGAAAACTACCGCTCACGCCTCTGTCACAGCACGGCATATCACCGGTTGGTTCTCGATCCGCTTGGAATAGGATTTACTATCCTTTTGCATGTGTTCTACTAACGCCCAGCCTTCAGGAGTTTGCAGCTCGTCACAGGTCATTCATCCTTGAATCCTACTCGCAATACCACATACAGGTTTAGACTTTCCGATTCTCATGAATGCCGCCATCAGTTCGTAGCTTATGCCATGGAGATTCTGATTAAGTTTAGATACTTAAGAGATACTCATTCAATCGGAAGTTAGAACGGAGGTGTTGTCAGGCCACACGTTCGTGGGTTGAGGAAGGTGATGAATGTCACAGATCATCACCTTCATCACAGTTAGGCGCGAATGAAACATCTTAGTAGGAACAAGCGTGTTTGAATGCAAAACAAAGGAAATCACTTGCATTATTTATCGAGACACAGCAGAGCCCTCACCCCCAACAATGGGTTTAGAGACTCATGTCGTCATAGAATACAAAGTTTAGATTTGAATGTCATGAGATAAAAACAATAAGTCTCTAAAAAGTTGTTTAAATACTAAACTAGTAGCCTAGGGTTACAAAAATATGAGTAGACTATGATGGATGATGCAGAGATCCACTTCTGGGGGCGCCCACTTGGTGTGTGCTGGGCTGAACTTAAGCAAATTCACGTGCAGAGGTCATTCATGGAGTTGAACACCAGTAAAGGAGCATTTTGGGCATTTAACGCCAGTTTGGGCGTTCACCTCCAGCTTTTGATCCTTTTCTGGCCCTGGACGCCAGAATTGGGCAGAGGACTGCGTTGAACGCCAATTTACGTCGTCTATTCTTGTGCAAAGTATGGACTATTATATATTGCTGGAAAGCCCTGGATGGCTACTTTCAACGCAATTTGAAGCATGGCCATTCGAGTTCTGTAGCCTCCAGAAAATCCACTTTGAGTGCAGGGAGGTCAGAATCTCAACAGCATCAGCAGTCCTTTCAGCCTGAATCAGATTTGCTCAGCATCCTTCAATTTCAGCCAGAAAAATACCTGAAATTTACAGAAAAATACACAACTCATAGTAAAGTCCAGAAATATGAATTTTTCCTAAAAACTAATAGAATAGACTTAACAACTAACTAAAAACATTACTAAAAAACTATATGAAATTATCCCCAAAAAGCGTATAAAATATCCGCTTCATTCACAACACCAAACTTAAACGTGCTTGTCCTCAAGCAACTAGACAAATAAAATAGAAGACTAATAGGTTGAGAAGCAATAAATCTCAGAGTTTTGATTGAAGCTCAGATCCCAATTAGATGAGCGGGACCTAGTAGCTTTTTGCTTCTTGAACAGTTTTGGCATCTCACTTTATGCATTGAAGCTCAGAGTGATTGGCATCTATACGAACTCAGAATTCAGATAGTGTTATTGATTCTTTAGTTTAGTGGAAAAAAAAATCGAATTGGAAACAAAATTACCTCCCTTGTGTCATCCTGGCATTAAACGCCCAGAATGCTATCCATTCTGGCGTTTAACGCCCACTTGACTACCTTTTTGGGCATTTAACGCCCAGCCAGATACCCTGACTGGCGTTAAACGCCAGGAATCCTTCTTTATTGGGCATTTTTCTGAACACCCAGAATGCTGCCATTTCTGGCGTTAAATGCCCAGAATACTGCCTGCATGGGCGATAAACGCCAATTCTGCTATCCTTATTGGCGTTTAAACGCCAGTAAGTCTGTCCTCAAGGGTGTGCTATTTTTGATGCTGTTTTTCATTTTGCTTTAATTCTGTAGCTATTTTTATAACTCCACATGATCATTATCCTAAAGAAAACATAATATGGCAATGGAAAACAAATGTCTATAAAAAACAAATATAATTTAAATAACATTGGGTTGCCTCCCAACAAGCGCTTCTTTAATGTCAATAGCTTGACAGTGAGCTCTTAGAGAGCTTCACAGAGACTCAGAACTTAATGGTGGCCTCCCAACACCAAACTTAGAGTTTGAATGTGGGGGCTCTGCTTGACTCTGTATTGAGAGAATTGGATGAAGCTTTTCATGCTTTTTCTCCATGTTTATAGAAGAAGATCCTTGAGCCTTAAACACAAGGTAGTCCTCATTCAATTGAAGGACTAGCTCTCCTCTATCCATATCAATCACAGCTCTTACTGTGGCTAGGAAGGGCCTTCCAAGGATGATGCATTCATCCCCATCCTTCCCAGTGTCTAAGATTATGAAGTCAGCAGGGATATAAAGGCCTTCAATCTTCACTAAGACATCCTCTACAAGTCCATAAGCCTATTTTATTGATTTGTCTGCCATCTCTAGTGAGATTCTTGCAGCTTGTACCTCAAAGATCCATAGTTTCTCTATTATAGAGAGTGGCATGAGGTTTATACCGGACCCCAGGTCACATAGAGCCTTCTCAAAGGTCATGGTGCCTATGGTACAAGGTATTAAGAACCTTCTGGGATCCGGTTTCTTCTGAGGTATTTCTGCTGAACCAAGGCATTCAGTTCATTGATGAGCAATGGAGGTTTATCCTCCAGAGTCTCATTACCAAATAACTTGGCATTCAGCTTCATGATTGCTCCTAGATACCGAGCAACTTGCTCTTCAACAAGATCTTCATCCTCATCAGAGGAAGAATCTTCATCAGAGCTCATGAACTGCATCATTAAGTTCCATGGAATCTCTATGGTCTCTATATGAGCCTCAGATTCCTTTGGTTCCTTAATAGGGAACTCCTTATTGGTCAATGGACGTCCAGCAAGGTCTTCCTCACTGGAAATTACTGCCTTTTTACTCTCTCCAGGTTCGGCCACTTTGGATATAGTTATGGCCTTGCACTCTCTTTTGGGATTCTCTTCTGTACTACTTGGGAGAGTACTAGGAGGAGTTTCAGTAACTGTTTTACTCAGCTGTCCCACTGATGTCTCCAGATTTCTAATGGAAGACCTTGTTTCAGTCATGAAACTGTGAGTGGTTTTAGTTAGATCAGAGACTATGGTTGCAAAGTCAGAGAGGCTCTGCCATGAATTCTCTGTCTGTTGCTGAGACGATGATCGAAAAGGTTTGCTATTGCCAAACCGAATTCTCCCACCATTATTATTATTGATGCCTTGATTAGGCTTCTACTGATCCTTCCATGAGAAATTAGGATGATTCCTCCATGAAGGATTATAGGTGTTTCCATGGGATTCTCCCATGTAATTCACCTCTTCCATTGCAGGATTCTCAGGGTCATAAGCTTCCCCTTCAGAGGAAGCTTCTTTAGTACTGCCGGATGCAGCTTGCATTCCAGTCAGATTCTGAGAAATCATATTGACTTGCTGAGTCAATATTTTATTCTGAGCCAATATGGCATTCAGAGTATCAATCTCAAGAACACCTTTCTTCTGAGTCATCCCATTATTCACAGGATTTCTTTCAGAAGTATACATGAACTGGTTATTTGTAACCATTTCAATAAGTTCTTGGGCATCTGCAGGTGTTTTCTTCAGATGAAGAGATCCACCAACAGAGTGGTTAAATGACATCTTGGACAATTCAGAAAGACCATCATAGAATATGCATAAGATGCTCCATTCTGAAAGCATGTCAGAAGGACACCTTCTGATCAATTGCTTGTATCTTTTCCAAGCTTCATAGAGGGATTCACCTTCCTTCTGTCTAAAGGTTTCGACTTCCACACTGAGCTTGGTCATCTTTTGAGGTGGAAAGAATTTGGCCAAGAAAGCATTGACCAATTTTTCCTAAGAGTTCAGGCTTTCTTTAGATTGTGAGTCCAACCATATCCTAGCTCTGTCTCTTACAGCAAAGGGGAAAAGTATAAGTCTGTAGACCTCGGGATTAACCCCATTAGTCTTAACAGTATCACAGATATGCAAGAATTCGGCTAAGAACTGATGAGGATCTTCCAATGGAAGTCCATGAAACTTGCAATTCTGCTGCATTAGAGAAACTAATTGAGGCTTAAGCTCAAAGTTATTTGCTCCAATTGCAGGAATTGAGATGCTTCTTCCATAAAAGTCAGAAGTTGGTGTAGTAAAGTCACCAAGCACCTTCCTTGCATCTCCACCATTGTTATTGGGTTCGGCTGCCATGTCTGCTTCTTTTTTGAAAATTTTTGTAAGGTCCTCTTCAGAGTGTTGTACTTTAGCTTCTCTTAGCTTCCTCTTCAGAGTCCTTTCAGGTTCAGGATCAGCTTCAACAAGAATTTCTTTATCCCTGTTCCTGCTCATATGAAAAAGAAAAGAACAGAAAAGAAGAGGAATCCTCTATGTCACGGTATAAAGATTCCTTTATGTGAGTATAAGAGTAGAAGAATAGAAGAATGAGAAGAGAGAGGAGATGAGTAATTCGAATAGAAAAGAGAGAGAAGGGTTCGAATTATGAGAAGAAGAGAAGTGTTACTAATTAAATAAATAAATAGAAAAAGATGAGAGAGAGAGAGAGTATTCAAATATTAATTAAAAAAAGAAAAATATTTTTATTTTTATTTAATTAATTAAATTAGAATTCAAATTTTAAGAAAAGAGATAAAACAAAATTAGAATTTAGAACAATTAGTTAATTAAAAAGAATTTTGAAAAAGTGCTTAGTGATTTTCAAAAATTAGAAGTGGAAAAGTAGTTAGGTGGTTTTGAAAAAGATAAGAATTAGTAAACTTTTTAAAATCAAAACAAACAAGTCAGTGGTTAATTGAAAAAAATTTTAAAATAAATTTTGAAAAGATAAGAAGTTAGAAAAAGACTTTGAAATTAAGTTTTGAAAAAGATATGATTTTGAAAATTAAAGTTGATGACTTGACTAACAAGAAACTAAAAGATATGATTCTAGAATTTAAAGATTGAACCTTTCTTAACAGGAAAGTAACAAACTTGAAATTTTTGAATCAAAACATTAAATGTTAGCAATAATTTCAAAAATTATGAAATAAAAATAAAGATTAAGTTATAAAGATTTCTGGAAATAAAATAAAAAATTTTCGAAAAAATATGAAAGAAAAAATGAAAAAGATTTGATTTTTGAAAAAATTTTGAAAAGATAAAGTTTTTAATTGAAATTTTGACTTGACTAATAAGAAACAAACTAAATTTTGAAATTAAAAAAAATTTTTTTACTAGTCAACCCAAAATTAAAAATTTATGAGTAAAATAAGGGGAAAGATATTATTTTTATTTTTATTAATTAAAGAGTAAAACAAACCAAAATAACACAAGACATAAGAATTAGGATCATTTATATCATATATATCTTATCTATAACACTTTTGAATGTCAAGATGAACACCAAGAACACTTTGAAGATCATTATGATAATCAGAACATATTTTTTTTGAAATTTAAGAAAGAAACACATGCAGACACCAAACTTAGAATTTTTAATGCTTAGACACTATGAATTCGAAAAATTTCATATTGAAAAACAATCAAAAAACACATAACCTAATAAAGCTTAAAGACATAATCTTATATATGAAAATCATCAAAGAACCAACTTGAAGATCAAAGAGAACACATAATGAATTTCGAAAATTCAACCGCAAAAAATTAAAAAACATGCAATTGACACAAAAAAATAAAAAAAAAAAAAAAAAAAAAATTACAAGAAAACACTAAAATTTTTGTTTTTATTGATTTATAAAAAATTTTGTATATTTTTCAAATTATTTGAAAAAGAAAAATAAAGAAATATTTCAAAATTTTTTAATAAGAAATTCCAGGAATCATGCAATTTTAGTCTAAAGCTTCGGTCCAAAAAGAATTATAATGCCAGCCAAGCTTAGCGTAACAAATATACAGACATGTCCTTCATACCAATGGATAAGTTAGAAACCTCGCTTCTCAAAAATTTAAGACATGGCTTTAACAAGCCAGCCAAGCTTCAACTATCTTAAGAAGCTCTAGAATTCATTCTTAAAAACTCTAAGACAGATTATATCCTAAATTATATATATATATTATATCTTAAATTTTTTTTTTTTTTTTTTTTTTAAATAAAATAAATCTTTAGTTGTCCAAACTCTAACAATCCTCGCTGACTTAATGCGCGCCAAAAACTTGGCTGCACGAAATTGTGATCATACTTTTCACAACTCCGCCACAATTAATCAGCAAGTGCAACTGTTCGTCCATGTACGTTGAGTAAGGGTCGATCCCACGGAGATCTCTGCATCTGAATGTCATCTTAAATCTAAGTCAGGGCAGGATTCAATGTTATGATGTTTTGATAATTAGAAAGTAAATAAAACAAAAATAAAATAAAGATACTTATGTAGATCCATTGGTGGGAATTTAGATAAGGCATTTTTGGAGTGCTGTTGCTTGTTCTGACCTCTGCTCTTCTATTGTCTTCATCTCATAACTGCTCTTATCTTGCTCGTTTTGTCCCTTGTCAGCTGGTACATCCGTCCTCTCAATAAAAAAGGTCACACAGTACGTTCTACGGCTAATCAACTATGTCGAATTCTCTCGTCTCGGATGGAAAAAATACTCAGGTACAGCTAGCCGCACGCTAATCCATCTGTCGGTTCCTCACTATGCGTCAGGAAATAGACTCTCTTATCCTTTTGCACACTGTCACTGCCCAACATCGTTTGGCGCACAGTCTCTGCCAGCCTACTAAATCCACAGACAAGGTTTTTTGGATTCTCAGGAATGCTTGCCAAGTGGTTCTAGCCTCTACGTGGGTTCTAATATCACGGATCGAATTGCTCTATTGTAGGAGAGGCAGTCAAATCGTGGATCAGAGTTACCAAGAGATCTATACTCCACTGTCGTCCAATGACTACGTTGAACATCCATTTAGACCGTTTTGTGGTTGTTAGGCACGCGACTTGGCTAAGCAGTTACGAAATGATAAGTGGGTGATGGTCACGAGGTCACCCTCATTCTGACTTAACTGAATAAGTACGAAGAGATATATTTGCGAGAAGAAGTAGCTGTGAATGGAAAGAAAAACAATAGGTATTTGTATTAATTCATGAAGGAACAGCAAGAGCTCCACACTATATATCTAAATATTAAACTCCATGATGATAAATTACATAAGATGAAAAAAGTCTAGGCATGGCCAATGGCCAGCCTCCCAAATGGTAAAAAATCAAAGACCTGAATGACAATATAAAAAGGTGCTATTTAGTACTAAAACTAGTTACTAAGGATATACAGAATATTATATATAACTAAGTGCAGATAGTGCAGAAATCACTTCCGGGGCCCACTATGGGTGTGTGCTTGAGGCTGAGCATTGAGCTTTACACGTGATAGGCCTTTTCTAGAGTTAAACGCCAGCTTTGGATGCCAGTTTGGCGTTTAATCATCGTCCAGTTCTGGTTGCCATTCTCGTATATTATGCCAGAATAAGGCTCTCTGGCGTTTAAACGCCAGTTTGGGCCATCAAAATCTCGGCAAAAGTATGGTACTATATATACTTATCTGGAAAGCCAAGATGTTTCTATTTTCCAACGCGAATTAAGGTGCTACCATTGGGCTTCTGTAACCGCAATAATATCACTGTGCAGGGAAGGGTCAGAATCAATACATGCATCTGCAGTCCTTTCTCTAGCCTCTGAATCAGACTTTTGCTCAGGTCCCTCAATTTCAGCCTAGAAAATACTCTGAAATTATAGACTACACAAATCAATATAAGGTCCAGAATTGTGTTTTTGCATAAAACTAATAAAAAATATATATATAATAAGTACTAAAACATCCAAAAACTATCTCTATATATATATTCCTATAATAGTAAAAATTATCCGCTCATCAAAGAGCAGGACTTTTTGTCTCATATATCTAGAAGATATCTTCTATCTAATATCTCTCTATAGATCTTTGCTTTTCAAAATCAGCTCAGTCTGAATTTATCCAACTCATTTACTTGGAGGAGCCGTTTTACTCCGGCTGCTTTAGCATCAAGGTTAAGGAACCTAGTGGCCCAATAGGCCTTATGTTCTAGTTCCACTAGCAAATGACAGGATTTCCCATATACCAGCTGATATGGTGAAGTTCCAATGGGGTTTTGAAAGCTGTTCTGTATTCCCACAGAGCATCATCCAAGCTTCTAGCCCAATCCTTTCTAGAGACGCTTACTGTCCTCTCTAGAATCCGCTATAGTTTTCTATTTAAGACTTTGGCTGCTTGGTCACGAATTGTGAATCACACTTTTTCACAACGCGTACCACTAAACCAGCAAGTGCAATGGGTCGTCAAGTAATAATACCTCACGTGAGTAAGGGTCGAATCCCACGAGGATTGTTGTTTAAGCAATCTATGGTTATCTTTGTAAATCTTAGTCAGGAAGTCAATTATGTTTATCAGTTGAATTTTTGAATAAAACCAAGAGACAAAATTAAGGTTACTTGCTTGTGCAGTAATGGAGATGTATGTTGGAGTTTTGGAGATTGCTCTGTCTTTGATCTCTGCTTTCCTCTGCCATCTGATTCACGCACGCACGTCCTCCTATGGCAAGCTGTGTGTTGGCGTGGACACCCGTGGTCAATGGCTACCTTTCCATTCCTTTCCAGTGGAAAACTACCGCTCACGCCTCTGTCACAGCACGGCATATCACCGGTTGGTTCTCGATCCGCTTGGAATAGGATTTACTATCCTTTTGCATGTGTTCTACTAACGCCCAGCCTTCAGGAGTTTGCAGCTCGTCACAGGTCATTCATCCTTGAATCCTACTCGCAATACCACATACAGGTTTAGACTTTCCGATTCTCATGAATGCCGCCATCAGTTCGTAGCTTATGCCATGGAGATTCTGATTAAGTTTAGATACTTAAGAGATACTCATTCAATCGGAAGTTAGAACGGAGGTGTTGTCAGGCCACACGTTCGTGGGTTGAGGAAGGTGATGAATGTCACAGATCATCACCTTCATCACAGTTAGGCGCGAATGAAACATCTTAGTAGGAACAAGCGTGTTTGAATGCAAAACAAAGGAAATCACTTGCATTATTTATCGAGACACAGCAGAGCCCTCACCCCCAACAATGGGTTTAGAGACTCATGTCGTCATAGAATACAAAGTTTAGATTTGAATGTCATGAGATAAAAACAATAAGTCTCTAAAAAGTTGTTTAAATACTAAACTAGTAGCCTAGGGTTACAAAAATATGAGTAGACTATGATGGATGATGCAGAGATCCACTTCTGGGGGCGCCCACTTGGTGTGTGCTGGGCTGAACTTAAGCAAATTCACGTGCAGAGGTCATTCATGGAGTTGAACACCAGTAAAGGAGCATTTTGGGCATTTAACGCCAGTTTGGGCGTTCACCTCCAGCTTTTGATCCTTTTCTGGCCCTGGACGCCAGAATTGGGCAGAGGACTGCGTTGAACGCCAATTTACGTCGTCTATTCTTGTGCAAAGTATGGACTATATATATAATTTGCTGGGAAAGCCCTGGATGTGCTACTTTCCAACGCAATTGAAAGCATGCCATTTCGAGTTCTTAGCTCTCCAGAAAAATCCACTTTGAGTGCAGGGAGGTCAGAACTCTCACAGCATCAGGCAGTCCTCTTTACTCTGAATCTGATTTGCTCAAGCTCCTTCAATTTTCAGCCAGAAAAATACCTGATAATCACAGAAAATACACAAACTCATAGTAAAGTCCAGAAATTGAATTTCATAAAAACTAATAAACTATCACTAATAACTAACTAACTAAAAACATTACTAAAAAACTATATGAAATTATCCCCAAAAAGCGTATAAAATATCCGCTTCATTCACAACACCAAACTTAAACGTGCTTGTCCTCAAGCAACTAGACAAATAAAATAGAAGACTAATAGGTTGAGAAGCAATAAATCTCAGAGTTTTGATTGAAGCTCAGATCCCAATTAGATGAGCGGGACCTAGTAGCTTTTTGCTTCTTGAACAGTTTTGGCATCTCACTTTATGCATTGAAGCTCAGAGTGATTGGCATCTATACGAACTCAGAATTCAGATAGTGTTATTGATTCTTTAGTTTAGTGGATGATTCTTGAAACACAGTTCTTTATGAGTCTTGGCCGTGGCCCTTAAGCCACTTTGTTTTCCAGTATTACTACCAGATACATAAATTGCCACAGACACATAACTGGGTGAACCTTTTCAGATTGTGACTCAGCTTTTGCTAAAGTCCCCAATTAGAGGTGTCCAGAGTTCTTAAGCCAAGCTACGTCTTCTTCTTTTTTTGCTTTGGACCTTGACTTTAACCGCTCAGTCTCAAGTTTTCACTTGAAACCTGCACGCCACAAGCACATGGTAGGGACAGCTTGATTTAGCCGCTTAGACCAGGATTTAGTCCTTTAGGCCTCCTATCCACTGATGCTCAAAGCCTTGGGATCCTTTTTATTTGGCCCTTGCCTTTTGGTTTTAAGAGCTTTTGGCTTTTTCTGCCTGCTTTGCTTTTTTTTTTTTTTCTTGCAAGCTTTGTTCTTTGCTTGCTTTTTCTTGCTTCAAGAATCATTTTATGATTTTTCAGATTATCAAAACATGTCTCATGTTCATCAATCTTCAAGAGCCAACATATTTAAACAGTCTTAAACAACAAATTCAAAAGATATATGCTGTTCAAGCATTCATTTCAGAAGACAGAAAGCATTGCCACACATTTAACCAATAGAATTTCTTTTATAAACTCTAAATTTGATTGCTTCTTATTCAAAGATCTACTATTTTATTCATTGTTTAATGATGATAAAAAAAAAAAAAAAAAAAAAAAAAAAAAGGAAGATTTTTTAAAAAATTTTTCAAAAAAAAAATTTTAAAAATGTACTAATTACTATTATATGACTTCTAAGGTAAGCTTTTTATAAGGGACACTGTCACAGAGTTAAGGCAGAAATTGAAATTAACAACCTTGTATTCTGGGGTATGGGGGTTCCTCTGTTCCTTGGGAGGCTTGGTATTACAGAAGACTTTTGGCGCTTCAGTTCCCTTAAGTTACGTCCCTGCTCCTCTTGTTCTTTAAGCATATGGGTTAGCATTTGACTGATGTTCTTCTGTTGTTTTTATTATTTTGCTTTTTTTTTTTTTTTGTTTGTTTAATTTGATGTTTCAAGATATTCCCAGTATTCAGATTGAGGGATCTCTGGGGGGAATTCCTGTGCTCTCTCCTTGATGGGATCCCTCCTGTGCCTGTTGTTTCTCCATTGATGCTTTGGTGATTGACTTTCCAATTAGGATATATTCAGTTATTCCCATCTTGACTCCAACGTCCTTGCAGAGCAGAGAAATCACGCTTGGATAAGCCAACCTGGCCTCTTTTTGAATTTTGTTTAGCAATCTTATTAGAGCTCAGTTGAAATCAGCTGATGAACCTCCACTTCCTTTCCCAATCATGATTCATGAATTCATCACTGCTCTTTTAACTGTGACTTCAGAACGGTTGTTAGTAGGGCAACAAGAAACGCCCAAGTGAAGTCCAAGCCCATCCTCTGCGCAGCTGGGCTTTGAGATCCTCTCTCTTGAGTTGATTTGGGACGCCCTTTGTGTTGGTGGTCCACTGGCTCCAGGGATACATATGTCCTCTAGAATTCTTATCCAGACCAATGTCTGCTCTCATCATCCTCCTATTGAAGGAGTCTGGATCATCCTTTAGCTTAGGTAGCTTTAATATCTCTCTGATCTTGTCAGGGGTGGGATGAACAATCTTTCCCCTGACCTGTCCGAATTTCGTAGCAGGCTGTTCCAGATTGTCTTTGCTTGTCTGTTTTCCACATATTAGCATAGAAATCCTGAACCATGTTTCCTTCCTACCTTCGTTTCAGGATTAGCTAGGACTTCCAGTTCCTGATTCGAATTTGCTCCTGGATCCCAGGATATTCATCTTCTTTCAGATCGAATCTAACCTCCGGGATCACTGATCTCAGACCCATTACTTTAAGATAATGGTTTGAATGTTCTTTAGATAAGAACTTTTTTTTCCCTGGTGGATTCCAAAGGGATTTTGGAACGCTCTCTTCTTGCCTCTTGGAGTGGGGTTAGTTTTTCCTTTGGGAGCCATGATCTTAGTTGATCTCGCGAAAAACACACAAACTTAGAGGTTTGCTTGTCCTCAAGCCACAAAGAAAAGAAAGGAGAGGGAATAGAAGGAGATCGAGGTGCACTTGTTGATGGAGGGGGGGAGGCCGAACCCAATTTTTAAAGGGGTGGGGGGGTGGGTTTCGAAAAAAAAAATAAAAAAAATTGTAAAAGATAAGATAAAAAAGATTGAGGTTGAAAAAGATAAGATAGAAGATATAGTTTTCGATTTTGAAAAGATAGGATAGATTTTTGAAAAAAGATAAAAAAAAAAAAAAAAAAAAAAAAAAAAAAAAAAAAGATTTTAAAAAGATATTGATAAGAGATTTTTAGAGTTGAAAAAAGATAGATTTGTTTTTGAAAAGATTTGAAAAGAGTTGGATTGAATTTGCAAAGAGGGTGTGTGCTTATGAATTAAGGTACATTTGATATTTTTGAAAGTAGATTTTAGAAATCAGGTTCTTGACATGTTTATATAAAATAAAAAATCATGTATTGAAATCATTAAATTATTAAATAGAATGGAAATACGTGTGGGATAAATGGATTTGGCTCCTCCCTGGCTTCCTGGCGTTTGAACGCCCAAACACTGCTTGTTGTTGGGCGTTCAGCCCCCAAATGCTGATCTCCTGGGCGTTCAGCGCCCACTTGCTTGCCATTCCTGGCGTTCAACGCCCAGTGGGTTGGCCATTCTGCGTTGAATGCCCAATTGCTGCCATTACTGGCCTTCAGCGCCCAGTGGATGCCTATTTTGGGCGCTGAACGCCCCAAAAATGCCCCTTTACTGGCATTTTCTTGCCATTGACTCCCTCTCTCTTTGTTGTGTGCAAAGTCCTTCTGTAACCCTGTGAACTTTTGCAATTGATTCTTTACCTTAGTGTCAGTAAACAAATAAAAAAAGAAAAATAGGGCAAAATGCTTAGAGGATTAATGTCCCATGGCTGGTTGCCTCCCAGAAGCGCTTCTTTATTGGATCTTTACCTGGACCTTGCTGAGCTTTTTAATCTAGCCCCAGCCTTGAGCATTCTTGCTCATGATGGCCTTCAAGATAATGCTTGATTCTTTGTCCATTGACAATGAACTTCTTATCAGAATCAATTTCTTGAAGCTCCACATAACAATATGGTGACACACTTGTAATCACTTATGGTCCCCTCCACCGGGATTTCAGTTTCCCGGAAAATAGCCTGAGCCTATAGTTAAACAAGCAACCTCTGTCCTGGTTCAAATGATTCTAGAAGACAGCTTTCTGTCATGCCATTTTTTTATTTTTCTTTATCCAAAGCTTGGCATTTCGAAAGCAGTGAATCTGAATTCCTCTAGCTCATTTAGCTGGAGCAATCGTTTTTCCTCCTTGCTGATTTGGCATCTAAGTTTAGGAATCTGGTGGCCCAGTAGGCCTTATGTTCCAGTTCAACTGGCAAGTGGCATGCTTTACCATACACGAGTTGGTATGGAGAGGTCCCTATAGGGTCTTGAATGCTGTCTTGTAAGCCCACAGAGCATCATCCAAGCTCCTTGCCCAATCCTCTCTACGGCTAATTTAACTATCCGTCCAGATTCTCTTTAATTCTCTGTTAGAGACTCAGCTTGCCCATTGGTTTGTGGCATGGATATGGGGTGGCCACTTTGTGGCGAATTCCATACCGAACCATGGCAGAGTAAGCTGTTTATTGCAGAAGTGAGTGCCCCCATCACTGATTAAAACACTCTAGGGACACCAAACCTGCTAAAGATATGTTTCTAGAGGAACTTCAGCACTGTCTTTAGTATCATTAGTGGGAGTGGCAATAGACTCAACCCATTTTGATACATAGTCAACTGCCACCAGAAATATAAGTGTTTGAGTTATGATGGTGGAAAAGGTTCCATGAAGTCAATGTCCCCATATATAACAAACAACTCTTTTCCAAATTCCTTGTTGAGGCATGACAAAACCATGAGGCAGCCCATACCAGCCTCTTTGGACAACTGTTCCCACAATTACGTACAAACTCTCGGAATCTTTATAGGATTGTGGCAATAGAAGCCACATTGGAGGACCTTAATGGCTGTTCGCTCACCTCGAAAATTGGGCCCCCATATTGAGATCCATGGGCAATGCCATAGGATTCTCTGTGCTTCCTCTCTGGGGACACACCTAGGGATAATTTCCGTCTGCACATCTCTTAAGAGATATTGGGGCTTTCATCCCACAAGTAGTACTTTGCATCAGTAACTAATTTTTTCTTTTGTATTCGATTGTTACTCTTTGGGTATGAACTCTGCAGCTTTATAGTTTGAAATATCGGCTAAAACCATGGTCTTTCCTGAATGGCAAATAATGCTCATCAGGGAACTTCTCAGAGATCTCAGAAAGGGGAGGGACGTCCCTCCCACTGGCTCTATCCGGACAGATGTTCAGCTACTTGGTTCTCTATTCCTTTTCTGTCTCTTATTTCTATATCAAACTCTGCAGAAGCAATACCCACCTAATGAGCCTGGGTTTGGAATCCTGCTTTGTGAGTTTAAGAGCAGCATGGTCAGTGTACACTAATCACCTTTGATTCTACTAAGTATGATCTGAACTGTCAATGGCGTAAAAATCACTGCCAGTAATTCCTTTTCTGTGGTTGTGTAATTTTTTTTTTGTTTTATTTGTTAAATGTGCATAAATAAATGACATGCAGAAAGCTGTCATGCCTCTGTCCCAATACTGAACCAATGGCATGATCACTTGGCATCACACATTAACTCAAATGGCAATGTCCAGTCTGGTGCAGGAATGACTGGTGCTGTGACCAGCTTAGTTTTCAGCGTTTCAAACGCCTGCAGGCATTACTGTGCAAACACAAATGGCTTCAGCAAGCTAGCAGGTTGGTTAGAGGTTTTGCGATTTCTTTGAAAAATCTTATAAAACCTCCTTTAATAGAATCCTGCATTGCCCCAGAAAGCTTCCTGCATGCCCTTAACATTGGCAGGTTGTGGTAATTTATTCAAATTGCCTCTATTCTTTGCTTGCATCCACCTCTATTCCCTTGTTTAAGATTTTATGCCCAAGAACAATCCTTTCAGTCACCATGAAGTGACACTCTTCCCAGTTTAAAAACAAGGTGGTTTCTTGGCATCTGTTCAGAACAAGTTTCAGGTGATCAAGACGGGAGCTGAATGAGTTTCCATATACTGAGAAGTCATCCATGGAAGACTTCCAGCGAAATTTTTCCCCATGTCAGAGAAAATTAGAGAGCATGCATCTCTGGAAGGTTGCAGGCACATTACATAGCCCAAATGGCATCCTTCTAAAAGCAAACACTCCAGATGTACATTGAATTGCTTTTCTCTTGATCCTGAGGATCTACTGCAATCTAGTTATAGCGCTGAGTAGCCATCCAAAAAGCAGTTATAATCATGACCTGCTAGTCTCATAACAAAATAAAGCATCATGGTATGATGAATGGTAAAGGAAAATGATCCTTCTGCGGTGGTGTATTGAGCCTTCTGTGTAGTTCAATACACATGCGCCACACTGTAACTTCTGGTGGTAACCAGATTTCATTTTTTCATTATGCACCACTTGTCAGGCCTCCCTTTTTTGGGACGACGTGAACAGGGCTCACCCAGGGCTATCAGAAATAGGATGAATAATCCCAGCCTCTAGTAACTTGGCGACCTCTTTCCTTGCACCACTTCCTTCATGGCTGGATTTTAGCCGCCTCTGTGGTTGAACCACTGGTTTGGCTTTATCCTCCACTTAGGATTTTGTGTATGCATCTAGCTGGGCTATGCCCTTAAGGTCACCTATGGACCACCCAAGAGTGGTCTTGTGTGTCCTTAGCACTTGAATTAGCGCTTTCTCTTCCTGTGAATTTAACAGAGCTTATGATCACAGAAAAGTGTCACCTTCTCCCAGAAAACGCGATATTCAAGGATGTGGTAGTGGCTTGAGCTCGGTTAGAGGTTTTTCCTCTTCAGAAGAAAGTTTCAGAGGCTCTTTCATCGCCTCTGAATCCTCCAAATTCAGGCCTGAACATCTTTAAAAATGCCTTCCAACTCTGATTCGAGACTCTCAGCCAGGTTGATCTCTTCTACCAAAGAGTCATTGAGATCAACTTTCATGCAGTCTGTTGATGTGTCTGGATGCTGCATGCCATTGACAGCGTTAAACTTGAACTCATCATCATTGACTCCCAAGGTTACTTCCCCCTGCCTGACGTCAATGAGGATCGGCTCAAGTTTGCTTAGGAAGGGTCTCATCCCCAATAGAAAATTGAGAGTAGCAACTCTCTGTGCTCCTCCATTTTCCAGCACTACAAAGTCCGTGGGAAAGGCGAATGGCCCAACTCTGACAATCATGGTCCTCAATCACGCCTGATGGGTAATTAGTGGAACCATCAGCAAGTTGGAGACATATCCGGGTTGGTTTAACTTCTTCATTTAAGGCGCAAGCTTCCTGATAGTGGATGCAGGTCTTAGGTTGATGCTTGCCCAAGATCGCATAAAGCTTTCTTGGTGCAATCACCTTCCAATACGCATGGTATCAGAAAACTCCCAGGGTCTTTAAGCTTAACAGGAAAGCTTTTTCAGAATGACTGCACTGCATCCTTCAGTTGGGAGAACTCTTTTCATAGATAATAAATCTCTCCACCTCCTTTATGACCCAAGATCTCTTTCATGAACTTTGGCATAAGAAGGTATTTGCTCAAGTGCCTCTGCCAATGGCATTCTTTATTTCAATAGTCCTTAGATAATCTGCAAAGCGAGCAAATTGCTTATCCTGATCCTCTTTCCGGAGTTTTTGATGATAAGGTATCTTGGCTTTATATCCTTCAACCTTAGTGGTTAAAAAAGCCTTTTTAGAGGGGTGGTTATCCAGCACTTGTTTGTGTCTGATCCCTCACTTGCATTTGAGTGCCAGAGTCAGAGGCTGGAGAGACGTTAGACGCCAGCTCATTGTCTGTTCCTGGCGCCTGGACGCCAGAAATGTGCCCATTTTGTGCGTTTCAACGCTGGATTCTGCCCCATGGCGTGTTCAACGCCAGATTCTTGCCATTATCTGGGCGTTGAACGCCATATCCTTGCCTCTGTTCTCTGGCGTTGAACGCCAGTCCTGGACATGGTCTGGGCGTTCAGCGCCAGTGCCTTTCACCCATTTTTCTGGCGTTTTAGTGCCAGAATTATTTTTTCCCTGGGCTCTTACTGTCCCATCAGGTTAATCTTTGGTGGGTCGCTC
>QBTX01001260.1:20907-46023 GCA_003063285.2 Arachis monticola | reverse complement strand
GTAACTGATCCATGAGATCATCAATTCTCGGCAATGGGTACTTATTCTTTATGGTGACCTTGTTCAGCTACCTGTAATCCACACAGAGCCGCATACTTCCATCTTTCTTCTTTACCAGTAACATTGGAGCACCCCACGGGGAAACACTTGGTCGGATAAAGTTCTTACCCAACAATTCCTCTAACTGAGACTTTAGCTCGGCCATCTCTAACGGTGACATCCTATAAGGAGCACTTGAGATTGGTCCCGCCCCAGGCACCAACTCAATAGCAAACTCGACCTCTCGGTTAGGTGGAAATTCTTCAATATCATCGGAAAACACTTCCGGAAACTCACACACTACCGGAATCTGATCCAACTTTTGATCATCACCCGAAACACCAGCGGTTAACAACAGGATACCTTGACATTCGATTCCAGAACAGTTCACCATCATCGAATTCAAGTAATAATTATTCACCACGACCGGCCCTTCTGTATCCTCCGGCATAAAGTACACCGACTTTGTAGAACAATCAAGCAGGACATGGTTCTCAGATAACCAGTCCAATCCCAAGATAAGATCAAGACCGATCATCGGTAAGCAGATTAAATTATGGACAAAATCACGCTGCTTGAACCTAAACAAAACTTTCGGGCATCCTAGCCTAGTTACCATGGCTTCATGGGTAGCATTATATACATTTAGGTCATAACCTAAGGTTACGATCTTCAATCCTAACTCATGGGCTTTCTCAAATGCAATGAATGAATGCGATGCTCACGAATCAAATAAAGCATTTAAAGTTTGACCAGCCATTTCACAGTTACCTCGAATGAGTGTCTCAGATCCTTCTGCACCCACAGCTGAGGTGGTGAACACCCGACTAGTCTGTTGTGCTTTCCCAGCACCTTGCTTTTGCTTCTCCGGACAACTTGCGGCTTTATGCCCCGCCTTTCCACAATTGTAGCACAAACCCCATCCGGCCTTGCATGGTACTCCCGGATGGTGACTCCCACACCTAGTACAAGCTTGATCATTCTGAGGCTGCTTCCCAAACCTTTTCCCTTGGGAGTAGTTGTTGTTGGGCCTCCTAAAAGAACCTCCCCTCTTAAAAGGTGGACCTTTAGGTGCAAAGCTCTTCCTTCGGTTCTGTGGAAATGATCCTTTGTGACTTCCTTTCTCAACGGCTGCCCTCTTCACACACTCTTCAGCAACCCTACACTTGTTCACCAACTCGGAGAAAGTCCTAATCTCCATTGGTCCCACTGAACTGAAAATATCACTCTGGAGTCCTCCTTCGTACTTAACACACTTCCATTCCTCATATTCCACCGGAGTCCCTTGACACATACGAGAGAATCTGAACAGCTCCTCAAACTTGTCAGTATACTCAGATACGGACATTGTACCCTGCTTCAGCTGCAACAATTCAAGCTCCTTGGCCGTCCTAGCAGAAGTCGGAAAGTACTTCTTATAGAACTCCTCTTGGAAGACATCCTAGGTGATATAATCATCACCCTGCTGTAGAAGGCGTCGGATACCCTGCCACCAATGCGACGCTTCACCAGTGAGCAAATAGGTAGCGAACTCGACACGCTGTCCTTCAGGCACCACCTGCGCTTGCAGTGCTCGTTCCATAGCCTGAAACCACGTATTGGCTTCAGTCAGGCTAGTAGTTCCCTTGAACTTAGGTGGATTAACCTTCAAAAAGTTTGCCAGTGTCATCGGGCCCTGAACTCCACCTCCGTCATTACCATGGTTGTTCATCTGTTGACCAAGAGCCTCAGCAGTGGCTTGCATAGCAGCAGTCATGTTCTCCAACGCAGTCATAAAGTTCACCGGATCATTAGGGTTATTCTCCGGTGCACGAGCATTATTACGACCTCCTCCCACGACCTCTACCGCGTCCACGAGGCGCCATCTGGTTCCTATACGCACCAAACAATCGATATTAAGTTGATCAGTCTCAATATCGGAAGTCTAGTGCTTCAAAGTCCCAAATGCATGCTCATGAACGTTTATGCCAATTATATCAAGCAGATATACTAACAGCACATAACACACACAAACAAGAATGCACAGAAGCATAGTCAGTCCATTCCTCAGGCTCTACAGGAACGAACTGCTCTGATACCATAATGTAACACCCTACCATACAGAGTCTTATGCTTAAGTCATAATTCAGAGATGGCAAGGTATTACGACCTCTAAAACAAAAATTTAGTACGTATAGTAGTATGAATGATTGATTATAACTAGGAGCCTTTGAAGAAAAGGGGTAAACAAAAACCGTAACTCGAAACGCAATACTCCGATCGATAACGTAACGAGCAAAGGATAAGCTAGTGCAAGATCATATATATAAAGAGTGTCAAAAACAGGAATATCAAGACTCAAAACCCGGTTACGAAGATAACCGGTCCGAGCATAGCAATATATACATATAATAAAATAAGGAAAACCCCAAAGAAAACCCAAAGGGACACAAATACAGAAATCCAATCTCCAAAATCCCCTCTAGAAGGAGTCATCACAGTTGTATTATTTAATAGAGATAAAAATATCTAAACAAGATATATAACCCAAAACAGAGTCCTGAGAACAAAGGATCTTCGCTAAATCCAGAAGTCTCCAGCATGCCTCAACGAGAGCATCGCGTCCTGCATCTGAAAACCACAAAATCCGCATGGGTGAGAACCAGAGGTCCCCAGCATGGTAACAGCTTCCACATATATAATACATAATAATAGAGGAAAGCCGAAGGCAATCCTAGAACTTCCTCCAGATAATATCAAAGCTTATAAACAAGCTAAACCGTAAGTGGCAACTGACTAAAGATCCTTCAGTCTAACTAATACTTCCCTTTCCAATTCCTTCAGACCTCCCAACCACCAGCAGAGTATAATATAGCAAACACAGTTATATCAGACAAGAGATTTACAAATAGGAACAGATAGGGCATTTAGACAATTAGCAGTCAAATAGGCAATCTCAAACAATTCATGTAGTATGCTTATGATGCATGCCTGTCCCTAGTGGCTGATGATATCATCTGTCGGTTATAGAGCCAACCCGACAAGTCCTGGTAGCTAACCATTGAACTGTCCCTCTGTCGTGCATCCCCAACTCGAGTTATACTCGTCATAAACTTGATCATAATCATGATCCATATCCATCACCCTCACTGGTGAATATTTATCCATCACCATCACAGGTGAATATTTACGGGGGCGAGCTCATCCGGGCCTTTCACAGTGCCCGGCCACACTTACGACATAGGATCAAAAGAGCTTCGAGTCTCAATCTGGAGCACGTGGTGGCTAGCCACTGCTACTACCCAGGGAAACCCTCATCTCCGATGGTGGAAGTGCAAACATTCACAATTCAATCAACAGCATATATGCATTTTTACTTAGCCATAAACATGGCTCCGCCATCACACGGTATAATCCAGCCATCCGGCTCACGGTTAAATCCATAACCAGCCAATTCATTAACAATTATGGCCCTTCGGCCCATGGCATAACAAGCACTTCCACCGCCATCCTCCGCATCTCACATAATCATCTTTGATCCTCAATGATCATTCATTTTTCCCCTTGCTTCACTCGCAAGTTACTACATTCACTAGCCCTTTTCCTCATGCTAGGCATATCATAATGATTCAAGACATAAGTGGTGAGATCGGAGGCTTAGAAGTATGAAATTTAGCTTTTAAAACTCAAAAATCAACTTTGGGATGAAAACAGGTCCACGCGTACGCGCACTCCACGCGCACGCGTGGATGGCCTTAAAACTCATCGACGCGCAAGCGTCATACGTGCGAACGCGTGGGTTGAAAATTAGCCAAACGGCGCGCACGCGTCAGCCACGCGTACGCGTGGGTACTCTTGCGCCCCAGGCACAAAACTGGCACAACTTTGGCACAACTCTCGAGAAAATGGCTGGGCATTGGGTGCAGCACATTCGACGCGCCCGCGCACATCACGCGCACGCGTGGATGGCGCTTTCTGGAAGAACGGCGCGTACGCGCCAAGAGCGCCTACGCGCGGGGGGTTATTCTGCTAAAAATTTTCTAAGTTAAAAATTGCAGAATTCACAGATTCAACCCCCAATCTTCTGACGGTCATAACTCTCTCATTTTAAATCATTTTTCACCCGTTCTTTAAACGGCATGGACATCCCGGATCCAATTTTATTTCTAAACAGATTTGGCACAAATCAGAGATCCGTAGTCCAAGTTATGTCCCGTCAAAGTATGCCCAAAAACCATGTTTTCATACAAAACCACAAAGCGCCATTTTCAAAATAAGCCACTTTCAACTCTTTTCAAAATCAATCAAAAATTCCAATTTCAACCCTTCTCTTTGAAATCAATCAAAATGTACCAAAATTAACAACAAGCCATCCTCAACTCACAATTGACATTTTACCAAAATTCCCAAAATCACATCCAACCATTTTAATACTTCTCCACCAAATGGCTAAAGGACAAACACAATATCATGTCATACATCCTTCCTCATCCCAATTTCCAATAATACCATTTCCAATCAACTATCATTATACATGATCAACATCATACTCACCATCAACATGGTACCACCCATCAATTCAACCTCAATCATCCATCAAGCATATATCACAACATGCACTTCTCATATATCACACAATCAAGGCATCAATATTCATAATCACATATATAAACACATCATATATCTCAACCATTCAACAACAACATCAATTCAATGCCTATCTTAGGGCCTCTAGCCTAAGTATTTCCTACGACATTACATATTAGATACTGGAAACCGAAACCATACCTTAGCCGATTTCCCAAGCTCAATCGGAGCACTTCCAAACCACTTTTCCTCAAGCTCTCAAGGTCTCAACACCTCCAAGAACAGATTTTGTCACACAAAACCCTCTCCCAAGCTTTCCAAAATCACCAATCAAGCTCCAATATTCACATATACACAACCTAAGCCACAATCATCATATCCATACACAACATCTCAATACCCAAACATCATAGAATCAACAAATTACACTAGGGTTGAGAATCTTACCACACCCAAGGTCCAAGGAGACAAGATTAACCTTCTCCTTCAAGAGAGTTGGGTCCTATAACATCAAAGAACCCAAAATCTCAACATTTTTGCTCATGAAACTCGAAATCAAGGGCTAGAATTTCGAACAGTAGAACATGGCTTACCTCAAGATTAATTGTATGGGTTTTTTAGAGCTCTCCGCGGTGAACGCGTGGCCGCAAACGGAGTGGCAATCGGAGCTCTAGATCAAAAGTTATGGTGGTTTGAAGATCAACCAAGGGAGAGAACTTGAGAGAGTGTTCTTCCCCCCCCTCCATACCAATTTCAGCGTGTTTGAGTGTGTTGTGAGGAGAGAGAGTGCTGAAAACTAGGGTTTTGGTTTAGTTTAGTTGGGCCAAGGGCCCACTTTGGGTCCAGTTGGTCCGGTTTGGCCCGTTCGGTCCAATCTTGGTCCGATTTCTATAAAATTGGTACCGAAATTCTCGTCTCAATCTCCTCTATCACATTTAGCCATAAAAATAACATTTTTGGCTTTCTAGAATAAATTCTCATTTATGGGTTAATTAGCCGTTAATTAACCGGGTCCTACAAAAAGAGTGTGCTTAAGAGCTCTGGACACCTCTAATTGGGGACTCTAGCAAAGCTGAGTCACAATCTGAAAAGGTTCACCCAGTTATGTGTCTGTGGCATTTATGTATCCGGTGGTAATACTGAAAAACAAAATGCTTAGGGTCACGGCCAAGACTCATAAAGTAGCTGTGTTCAAGAATCAACATACTGAACTAGGAGAATCAATAACACTATCTGAATTCTGAGTTCCTATAGATGCTAATCATTCTGAACTTCAAAGGATAAAGTGAGATGCCAAAACTCTTCAGAAGCAAAAAGCTAATAGCCCCGGTCATCTAATTAAGAATGATCTTCATAGATGTTTTTGGAATTCATTGTATATTCTCTTCTTTTTATCCTACTTTGTTTTTAGTTGCTTGGGGACAAGCAACAATTTAAGTTTGGTGTTGTGATGAGAGGATAATTTATATGCTTTTTGGCATTATTTTTAGTATGTTTTTAGTATATTTTAGTTAGTTTTTATTATGTTTTTATTAGTTTTTATTCAAAATCATATTTCTAGACTTTACTATGAGTTTGTGTGTTTTTCTATGATTTCAGGTATTTTCTGGCTGAAATTGAGGGACCTGAGCAAAAATCTGATTCAGAGGCTGAAAAAGGACTGCAGATGCTGTTGGATTCTGACCTCCCTGCACTCGAAATGGATTTTCTAGAGCTACAGAAGCCCAATTGGCGCACTCTTAATTGCGTTGAAAAGAAGACATCCTGGGCTTTCTAGCAATATATAATAGTTTATACTTTTCTCGAGATTTGATCGCCCAAACCAGTGTTTCAATTCGGCATAAAAATTCTGGCGTCAAAACGCCAGAACTGGCATAAAAGCTGGAGTTAAACGCCCAAACTGGCACAAAAGCTGGCTTTAACTCCAAGAAAAGTCTCTACACGTGAAAGCTTCAATGGTCAGCCCAAGCACACACCAAGTGGGCCCCGAAAATGGATTTTTACACTAACTATTCTAGCTTACTCATTTTTTGTAGCCCTAGGTCACTAGTTTATTATAAAAACTACTTTTAGTGATTCATCTTGGACCTCATGACACTTTTACACGTTTCATATTGTCTTTCTAATAGCATGAGTCTTTAAACCCCATGGTTTGGGGTGAGGAACTCTGCTGTGTTTTGATGAATTAATGCAATTACTACTGTTTTCCATTCAATCACACTTGCTTTTATTCTAAGATATTCATTCGCACTTCAACCTGATGAATGTGTTGATCCGTGACACTCATCATCATTCTCACCTATGAACGTGTGCCTGACAACCACCTCCGTTCTATATGCAATCAAGCTTGAATGTGTATCTCTTGGGTTTCTAATCTAAGATTGGAACCTTCGTGGTATAGGCTAGAATTATTGACGGCCATTCCTGAGATCCGGAAAGTCTAAACCTTGTCTGTGGTATTTCGAGTAGGATCGGGGAAGGGATGACTGTGACGAGCTTCAAACTCACGAGTGCTGGGCGTAGTGACAGACGCAAAAGGATCAATGGATCCTATTCCAACATGAGTGAGAATCGACAGATGATTAGCCGTGTGGTGACAGCGCATTTGAAACATTTTCACTGAGTGGATGGATGGTAGCCATTGACAACGGTGATCTACCAACCTACAGCTTGCCATGGAAGGAGCCTAGCGTGTGTGAAGAAGAAGATAGTAGGAAAGCAGAGATTCAGAGGACAGAGCATCTCTAAAACCTCAACCTATTCTCCATTACTGCATAACAAGTATTTATTTCATGTTCTTCTACTTTTTACAATTAAATCTGAGAATTATTGATATCCTTACTAAGAGTTACAAGATAACCATAGCTTGCTTCAAGCCGACAATCTCCGTGGGATCGACCCTTACTCACGTAAGGTATTACTTGGACAACCCAGTGCACTTGCTGGTTAGTTGTGCGGAGTTACAAAAGTGTGATTGTAATTTCGTGCACCAATTCGCAGGAGGAGGGATCTCTAAGTAATCTCGTAAAAGACACCTCAAAGAGGTGTACCATGTTGGAGGAGGGGATAGGTCACTGATGAGTGGATAATTTATATGCTTTTTGGCATTGTTTTTAGGTAGTTTTTAATATATTTTAGTTACTTTTTATTATATTTTTATTACTTTTTCAATAAAAATCATACTTCTGGACTTCACTATGAGTTTGTGTATTTTTTGTGATTTCAGGTATTTTCTGGCTGAAATTGAGGGACCTGAGCAAAAATCTGATTCAGAGGCTGAAAAAGGATTGTAGATGCTGTTGGATTCTGACCTCCCTGCACTCGAAATGGGTTTTCTGAGCTACAGAAGCCCAATTGGCACACTCTCAATTGCGTTGGAAAGTAGACATCCTGAATTTTCGAACAATATATAATAGTTCATACTTTTTGTCGAGTTTTGATAATGCAACTGGCATTTAAACGCCAGTTTTCTACCCTATTCTGGCATTAAATGCCAGAACTGGTATAAAAGCTGGAGTTAAACGCCAAACTGGCACCAGAGCTGGCGTTTAACTCCAAGAAATGTCTCTATATGTGAAAGCTTCAATGCTCAGCCCAAGCACACACCAAGTGGGCCCGGAAGTGGATTTCTGCATCATTTACTTATTTCTGTAAACCCTTGGTCACTAGTTCATTATAAATAGGACCTCTTGCTATTGTATTTTCATCTTTAGATCATTTTTTAGACTATCTTTTATCACTTTTGATCTCTTGATCACGTTTAGGGGGCTGGCCATTCGATCATGCCTGGACCTTGTTCTTATATATTTTCAATGGTAGAGTTTCTACACCCCTTAGATTAAGGTGTGGAGCTCTGCTGTTCTTCATGAATTAATGCAATTACTTCTGTTTTTCTATTCAATTCAAACTTATTCTTGTTCTAAGATATTCATTTTCACACTAGAACATGATGAATGTGATGATTATGTGACACTCATCACCATTCTCACCTATGAACGTGTGCCTGACAACCACTTCCGTTCTACATGAAAACGAGCTTGAATGCATATCTCTTAGCCTCGAGATCAGAGTCTTCGTAGTATAAGCTAGAATCAATTGGCAGTATTCTTGAGATCTGGAAAGTCTAAACCTTGTCTGTGGTATTCCGAGTAGGATCTAAGATGGGATGACTGTGACGAGCTTCAAACTCGTGAGTGTTGGGCATAGTGACAGATGCAAAAGGATCAATGGATCCTATTCCAACATGAGTGAGAATCGACAGATGATTAGCCGTGTGGTGACAGCGCATTTGGACCATTTTCACTGAGAGAACGGACGGTAGCCGTTGACAACGGTGATCCCCCAACATACAGCTTGCCATGGAAAGGAGAACGCATGATTGGATGAAGGCAATAGGAAAGCAGAGGTTCAGAAGCAACAAGCATCTCCATACACTTATCTGAAATCCTACCAATGAGTTACATAAGTAATTCTATCTTATTTTTTGTTTTTATTATATTTTAATTATCAAAATCCCATAACCATTTGAATCCGCCTGACTGAGATTCATAAGGATGACCATAGCTTGCTTCAAGCCGACAATCTCCGTGGGATCGACCCTTACTCACGTAAGGTATTTCTTGGACGACCCAGTGCACTTTCTAGTCAACTGCACGGAGTTGTGTGGAAAGTGTGTGATAAACCATTATTTTATGGTTCACATTGTGTTTAATTATGTGGTTTTATCAAATCTTTACCCACTTATTTATTAAATAAGCATGCATTTATAATTCCTTCCTAAAAATACTTTATGGTTTAAAACTTGCTTCCTAGAGACTTTTAATTTGTATTTTAATTCTCCTTTATTCCATTCGATGCCGTGATCTGTGTGTTGAGTGTTTCAGGCTTTATAGGGCATGAATGACTTGGAGATTAGAAAGGAAGCTTGCAAAAATGGAAGGAACACAAGAAAGTAAAGAGATAACCAGCGAGAAGTGACGCGGACACATGGCTCACGCGACCGCGCGACATAGAGGAAATTGCAGTGACGCAGACACATGGCTCACACGACCGCACGGATTGGAAACTGCACAAGTGACGCGAAGGCGTGGACGACATGCACGCGTGGTAAGGCAAAACGCTGGATGACGCGAACGCCTGGATGATGCGATCGCGTGACATGCGCGATCTGCAGAATCTACAGAATTCGCTGGGGGCAATTTTGTGCCCTGTTTTGACCCAGTTTTTGGCCCAGAAAAGCAGATTAGAGACAGGGAACATGCAGAGACAGAACACAATATTCATTCTGCATAATTTTAGTTTTAGATCTGATTTTACCTCTCCTCTAAGTTTTCTCTCTACACATTGATAGTTCTTAGGATTTCATTTTTATTGCTTTTTGGATTGGGATATTAAGAAGAGTTATTACCTTCGTCAAGACTTCATTATTCTAGTTTGTTTTCCTTACTTGTCTCTTACTCTTCCATGTCTTCAATTTATTCAGAATTACTATTGGATTATTTTTAGAATTTATTAATACATGAACCACTTTTATTTTCAATTGATCTTTTTGATTATTATTTATCATGTCTTTCTTTATTTTCCTTTCTTATGTTATGAAGTTTACATTCATAATGAGCGAGTAGTTCCATAACTTGATTGGGAGTTGATTGAAAGGAGGACCTTGAGTTGGAATGCTCAAGAGAAAAATTGTAATTGGGTTTCTTGTTGGATTGTCCTCTAGTCACTGACACTAATCCTTTCCAAGGGAGAGGATTGGAACTTGTGAATAGAAATAGCTTTCCAACTTGCTTGACTTTCCTCTACCTAGTAAGGGATAACTAAGCAGAACAACCTTCAATTATCAATTAATCTCGAGAGTACTCCAACAAGAATAGGGCTTCCAACTAATCTACTCCCAGTCAAGGTTTTTATTAAATTACATACATTCTCTAATTTAATTTCCTGTTCACCAACTCAAACTATTTTTGAAAATATCTGATTAATAAAATAGCATATCTTTCTGCAACTCGTTGGGAGACGACCTGGGATTCATACTCCCAGTATTTTAATTTTAATTTTGTGACAACCCTTCTAAATTGATAAGTGGATTTTTGGTTGGTTAAGAACTGTACTTGCAATGTATCTCTTATAACAATTTCTTAACTCGCCAATTTCTGTCACGTCAATTTTTGGCGCAGTTGCCGGGGAGTTGCAATAGAGTGCTAAGTTATTGATTGGAATTTATTTATTTGCATTTTATTTTATTTTGCTACTATGAGCTACATGTTTCTTTCGTTAAATGACGCGTTCACTTCCTGATCCAAGCTTGCCAGTATTTGATCCTGAGATTGAAAGAACTATCTCACGAATAAGGCAAGCTCGGCATCGGTTAGTCCTCTCTGAGGGCGAATCTGAAACATCACTTGAGGAAGAAACAAGCTCCCTTTCTGCTGATTCAGTTGATTTACGTGTAGGTGACATGGCAGCACCTAGGAGAATTACTATCCAGGAGGCTGGAGCCCCTGATTTTACAATGCAACCGTTTCAAGCGCATCACCCAGCAGTGGCTACAGACTTTGAAATAAAGACTGCACTGCTCAATTTGATGCCTAAGTTTCATGGCTTACCTGCTCAAGAGCCTAACAAGAACCTGAGGGATTTCCAAGCAGCCTGTTCTATTGTCAGGCGTGATGGTGCAGATAAAACTTCTATTCTGTTGAAAGCTTTCCCGTTCTCTCTTGAGGGAAAAGCAAGAGAGTGGTACTACACTCAACCCGCAGCAACTGTTTCTGACTGGGATACGCTTAGAAGAGAATTTTTGGAAAAATTCTTTTCAGCTGAAGTTACTGATAAACTGAGGAAAGACATTTCCATGATTATTCAGGACGAATCCAAGACTCTCTATGAATATTGGAAGCGCTTCAACAATCTTCTGGAAGCATGTCCCCACCATATGATTGACAAGATAGTGTTGCTCAGCTACGTCACACAAGGCATGAGGCCTCAATATAAGACCACATTGGAAAGTGCTAGCAATGGGTCTATGAAAAAGTACAAGACCACTGATAGGCATGGCAATTGATCAGCGACTTAGCTGAATCTACTCAGAATCAGGCAGAAACAAGGCCGTTCAAAAGCTATTGCAGAAGTATCCTCTAGCAGAGAGACTGCTGCTCTAACTCAGAGTATCTGTGAAATGACCAACTTACTGAAGCAGATGCAATTGAATCAACAACAAGTTCAGCAAGCTCAACCTTCTCCACCACAGCAAAGCCAATAGTTAGTTCCACAGAGAGTGTGCAGAATCTGTGCTGATTATAGCCATTATACTGATGAATGTCCGCAGCTCCAGCAGGAAGACAACACTGTGGCAGCCACTCATAACTTCTATGACCGTCCCAATCAAGGTGTGGAACTACAACCATGGATGGCAGGACAATTCCAACCAAGGTTGGAGAGATAATTCTAATCAGAGCTGGAGGGACAACAATAACAGAGGAGGCAGAGACAATTAGGGAAATCAGAGGTGGAATAATAACAACAACAGGCAGCAGAACCAGAACCAACTTTACAGAGCACCTCACCTGAGGAAATTCCAAGGATCACAGCACAACCAAAAGCAGACCTCTCAGATCACTTGTCCCTCTTCATCTTTTAATGATGAGTTACTACAATCTATTGATCGGAGACAACAGGCCATGGAAAACAACCTTACTTCTACTCTAAATGGTCTGAACTCTACCTTGCAAAGCTCTTGTCTCACAGATTGGATCAATGAATAACTCCAATAACCAACCTTTGAGCTCTAGTGGAATCTCCTCTCAACTATTACCCAATCCAAAGGGTGGCATTAATGCCATCACCCTAAGGTCCGGAACCACATTGGAAGAGAGGAATCAGGAGGAGCCAAGCCCACCAGAACACGCCTCAGCTGAAGAGTAGGTGGAAATAGAAGATGTTGAAGAGGAAGAGGACATACAGGACATGGCTGAAGAAGAAGAAGCTCAATCACAGGAAGAAGCACCAAAGGGCGCAGACACTGTAGAAAACGCCATTTCTTATTCCATTTTCACAACTTGCAAGGAAGCCCAGGAAGCAGTTGGAACCTGATCCCAAAATGGTAGAAATATTCAAAAAGGTTGAGGTAACTGTTCCCCTTTTTGATGTTATTCTGAGGACAATGAAAGTACTTTACCATTGTCACCAACTCCAGACAATCCGGAGCCTGGCCATGAGCAGAAGCGAGAATTAAAACCCCTCCCTCCACACCTTAAATATGCTTACCTTGAGGACAAGCAAAAGTTTCCAGTTATCATTACAAGGGAACTCACTTCTCAACAAGAAGAGCAGTTACTTAGTGTGCTGAGGAGGCACAAGAAGGCAATTGGATGGAGTTTGGCAGACATAGTAGGCATCAACCCTCAAGTTTGTGAGCACAGAATATTTTTAGAAGAGGGAGCTATGCCTGTTCGTCAACCCCAAAGAAGACTGAATCTCACTATCTTGGAGGTTGTCAAAAAGGAAGTGACCAGACTACTAGAGGCAGATATCATCTACCCCTTCTCAGACAGTGAATGGGTAAGCCCAGTACAAGTAGTGCCCAAGAAGTCTGGAGTCACCACAGTGAAGAATGAGCATGGAGAGCTCATAGCAACCAGAGTACAGAATGCCTGGAGGGTCTGCATTGATTACAGGCGCCTAAACCAGGCCACTCGTAAGGATCACTATCCTCTTCCATTCATTGATCAAATGCTGGATCGCCTGTCAGGTAAATCACATTATTGCTTTTTAGATGGTTACACAGGCTATTTCCAGATTCATATAGCTCCTGAAGAGTAAGAAAAGACTACTTTTACCCGTCTTTTTGAGACTTATGCTTATAAGAAAATACCCTTTGGCTTGTGCAATGCACCAGCTACTTTCCAAAGGTGCATGATGAGTCTTTTCTCTGACCTTATTGAGAACTGTATGGAGGTTTTTATGGATGATTTTAGCATTTATGGTGATTCCTTTAGCCTTTGCTTAGATAGTTTATCTAGAGTATTAGATAGATGTGTCATTACAAACATTGTATTGAATTTTGAAAAATGTCACTTTATGGTTAAACAAGGGATTGTACTCGGACATGTTGTGTCTAATACAGGCATTTCTGTAGATCCAGCAAAGGTGGATGTTATTTCTAGTTTGCCTTACCCCTCCTCTGTGAGGGAAGTCCGTTCGTTCCTTGGCCATGCAGGTTTTTACCGAAGATTCATTAAGGACTTCATTAATGTAGCACTTCCCTTATCTAGATTACTGCAGAAAGATATTGAGTTCGAGTTCAGTGAGGATTGCAAACAAGCGTTTGATAAGCTGAAGACCGCCCTGACTCAAGCCCCAATTGTGAGAGGACCAGACTGGAGCCAGCCATTTGAAATCATGTGCGATGCTTCCAACCATGCAGTAGGAGCAGCGCTGGCTCAGCGTGAAGGTAAGGACCCCTTTGTACTTGCTTATGCGTCTAAAACTTTAGACGCCGCTCAATCTAATTACACTACTACTGAGAAAGAGCTTCTTGCTATTATTTTTGCTCTGGTTAATTTTGAGCCTATTTACTTGGTACTAAAGTAGTAGTGTATTCAGACCACGCAGCTCTAAAGTATTTATTAGCTAAAAAGGAATCCAAACCAAGGCTTATACGTTGGATACTGCTACTATAAGAATTTGACTTAGACATAAAGGATAGGAGTGGTAACCAGAACTTAGTGGCAGATCACTTGAGTCGCCTTGAGCACATTAAGGATAACTCCACTCCTATAGCTGATAATTTCCATTTGATAACCTGCAGAGCAGTATCTGAGGTAGTCCCTTGGTATGCACCTGTAGCTAATTATCTAGTTAGCCGCACTTTTCCTCCAAACTTTACTAAGCATCAAAGAGACAAGCTGAAAAATGAGTCTAAATATTATATATGGGATGACCCATATTTATGGAGATGTGGCGCTGACCAGGTAATTAGAAAGTGTGTGCCTCAATCAGAATTCCAGTCCATTTTAGAGGCCTGTCACTCATCTGAGAGTGGAGGACATTTTGGCCCTCAAAGAACAGCTAGAAAAATCTTAGACTGTGGATTCTAGTGGCCTACTCTTTTTAAAGACGCTGCTGAATTTTGTAAATCTTGTTTCCCATGCCAAAAATTTGGTAATATATCCAGGAGGGATGAGATGCCTCAACAAATTATGCTTTTCTATGAAATTTTTTATGTTTGGGGCATTGACTTCATGGGTCCATTTCCAAATTCTAATGGTTATTTTTATATATTGTTAGCTGTAGATTACGTTTCTAAATGGGTGGAAGCAATTCCTACCCACACTGATGATGCTAACACTGTTTTTTCCTTTGTTAGAAACCACATTATTTGTCGCTTTGGATCACCGCGAGCAATCGTGAGCGATCAAGGCACCCATTTTTGTAACAGGAGACTAACAGGATTACTGAAGAAGCATGGGATAATTCATAAAGTAGCAACAACCTACCATCCTCAGACTAATGGGCAAGCTGAGGTGTCAAATAAAGAGATAAAGCGTATATTGCAGAAGATAGTCAAACCTCACAGAAGAGACTGGAGCAGCAGGCTACAAGATGCACTTTGGGCATACAGAACAGCATACAAGACACCCATTGGGATGAGTCCCTTCCGCTTAGTTTATGGAAAAGCCTGTCATCTCCCAGTTGAAGTAGAGCACAAAGCATTTTGGGCAGTAAAGGAGTGCAACATGAGATTTGAGAAAGCCGGAGCTGAAAGGAAGTTGCAACTACAAGAATTGGAAAGCCTTCGCCTAGAAGCTTATGAGAACTCAAGGCTGTACAAGGAAAAGATGAAGGTTGTACATGATTAGCACATCAAGAGGAAAGAGTTCCAACCTGGGGACTTAGTCCTCCTTTACAAATCTCGACTGAGGCTCATGCCAGGCAAGTTGAGATCAAGATGGGAAGGTCCATATAGAGTAGAGAAGGCTGAGCCGTACGGAGTTTTTCACCTAAGTCACCCTTCAAGCTCTGAACTCATCAAAGTTAATGGCCATCGTTTGAAGCTATATCATGGTGAGAAGGTGACGAAAAACAAGGAGTTATACATCTTCCTCTTGGAGGATCCACTCACAGCAGAAGACTGAGCTAGTGGAGCCTCCAACTTACGGACGTTAAAGCAAAGTGCTAGGTGGGAGACAACCCACCATGGTATGATCGTTCCTTTCTATATTCTTAGTTTTTTTTCAAATCTCTTTCTTTTAGCATATTTAGTTGCATCTGCATTTTCATATTTTTATTTAAAAAAAAAAAAAACGGGGCATGCAACGCGACAGCGTCGTCGACGCGTCCGCGTCGCAGAAGAGTAAGAAAGCAGAGAAATCGAACAGAGAGTCACGGAAGCGTGGCTGGAGGCGTGCCTTTGGCACAATTCACCCCACGCGACCGCGTCGCTGACGCGTCCACGTCACATGGGAAACATGCCTCCCACGCGTCCGCGTTGCTCACGCGCGGACGTGTGACCTAAAATTCGACGTAGAGAAGGGTGCACGACCGAAAGTTGTGCTAGAGTGGTGCTGGACTGGTGCTGAATGCACAAGCCTTACCACGCGGACGCATGGCTCATGCGTCCGCGTCATATCCCAACGATGGCCACTCACGCGATCACGTCACCACGCGACTGCGTCACCCTGGATTTTGGCAATAATAAGTTTTGAATAGAGAGTTGTGTGAGCGCGAGGCTGCCCTCGCGCCAGTAGCACAAAACGCGTCACGCGTCCGCGTGACCGACGCGACCGCGTCGATTAATTTAAGCGCAAGTCACGCGAACGCGTCCCCACGCGTCCGCGTCGCTTGCGCCGCACAGCTTATCCTAATTTGCCAAATATCTTATCTTTCTTCCCCAAATCCTACTTTTTCTTTTCCCTCCTCATTATTTCTTCCCCTTCTTCTCTTCTTCTTTCTCACTTTCTACTTCTCTCTCTCTCTCTCTCATCACCATTAACAAGTTTTTTCTTTTCTCTTCCCTCTTTACTTTTCTATTCTTCTTCTCAATTTATGTTTTCTTCTTCTTTTCTTTTTCTTTTTATTTTCATTATTCATGTTTTCTTTTTCTTTCTTTTTCTTTTAATTGGTGTTGGATGTTTCTTATGGTCATTATTATTCTTTATGGTTTTCTTGTAGATTATTCAGGAACTGTTTAACAATTATATTTTACTTTTTAAAAGGGTTGCTTTCATGTTCCATTTAATACTTTCAATAGCTTCTTTACCATGCATGCTATGTGTTTGTGAAAACGCCCGTATGGCATTGTGCACTATTTTTGAATTCTTTTATTTTCCTACTCTAAATGCTTGCTTTTCACAAAACCCTTTTTCATATCATATTAATTTAATATAATTGTCATTACAAATAGATTGTTAGTATGAAAGACTTGGTAATCTAACTTGAACATTAAATGCTTGATCTATGCTACTCATGCCTTTGCCTGCATGCCAATAAACACCTTGCATTTAATTGTTTCCATATGCACTCGTTATATTTCCATTGATGATTTTTCACATTTGTCATGACCATGTATTAACATCATTCATCTTTTACTGTGCATTGATTACCACTTTTTCCGCCCTCTTCCTTGCTCCAACCCTTGACATTTTAACATAATTTTCCTTTCTTTCTTTTAAGATGGCCACCAAGAAAGGCAAGGAGAAAGCTGCTCCCAAATCAATAGCAAGGAGAGGAACAAAACGAGCATTAGTGGCAGAGCCATCTTCAACTGCAGTTAAACCCTCAACAAAAAGAATTAAGAGGATTATAAAGGTTGATGATAAAGAGAAAGCCTTCCCAGCAAAGGACACTGCGCGATTTCCCAATCGCTACTGTGAGCAGATGTTCCCCATCCTGGCAGAAAGGAGTTACAACAATGAATACCTTCTTATCCTCCCAAACCACATTGCTGATTTTGTTGAGCCGCAAATTGCACGAAGACGGTGGGGTTTCCTCCAGAGACAGCCACGACAGGTTAATCTTTCCTGGGTTGTTCAGTTCTACTCCAACATCCACCTGCCAACCCTGCAGTCTGTCTATGTCCGTCAGAAGCGAATCCTCATCACAGAAGAGGCCATTCAACGAGCTTTAGATCTTCCTCCTAATCCAGAAGGACTTGACGCATTTCAAGAAGCCGCACTCAAGCGCCAGATGTACCAATTTGACTGGGATGCTGTTCTCAGAGTTATCGCACTACCTGGCAGCAGATGGATCTACGGATACCATCGTTCCCGTCCTAAGGGAATATTGGCTTCCGCACTTACCTTGGAGGCTCGAGTATGGGCACAGATTATGTCCCATTACGTCTTTCTGAGCACCCACGAGTCCTCCTTCACTGCAGACATGGCCATTCTACTATGGTGCATCCTTATAGACCAGCCTCTGAACCTACCAAGACACATCCGGAATGCCATGGGACACGTACAAATTGTGGGCAACTTACCTTTTCCTACTTTGGTTTCAAATCTCGTCTCAGTCGCCGGAATCTCCTACAGAGCTGGAGACACCAAAGCCATGCTTCCACGGGATGATCAGTACGTCCCTAACGGGAAATATATCAGACCTCCAGCAGTAACTACAAGCCAGCCTTCTGAACCGGCTGAAGACATTCCTCCTTCAACACCACAAGCACCTACAACAAATCAACTGCTCCATCAGATACTTGAAAGGTTGGATCGGCAGGAACACAAAGCGAAGCTACGAGAGCGCCGTAACAAGCGCCAATTCACATACCTCAAGGAGCTACTTAAGAGAAAATATAGAGACTCAGACACCCTAGACTCCACTTCCTTCACCAGCACAGGGAGCCACGACGGTCCCGACTGTGGAGATACTGCTACCAGCCCACCTTTGTTCCTGACAGATGGCACCGAGGACGATGCAAAGCCTTAAGTGTGGGGAGGTCGGTCAGTACCTGACTTCCGGAGGTAATTTCTCTTCCCTAACACCAATAAAATAGGTTATTTAGTTAGTTTTTCTTTTGTAGAATAGGATAAATTGCATAGTAATAGATTAGTTGCATGCATGTTCTACTTGATTGAAAAGACAATAAGTTTCTTCTAAGACCCCATTTTTAGAACAGAATTTTACTAATTTTAATCAAAACTTTTATGTTAAATTTGCTTGAAGTTGTATTTGGAACATGGTTTTTGAGCTAAAGAACACACAACCTGTGAGACTTTGAGCCTTTATACATGGTTACATTATTTAACCATAATTATTTTATTCTTGTGTGTTTACTTCTCTATGATTGTAATTTATATTTTGTTTCATCCTATATGTCCAATGTTAATATATTTATATGTCTGCATATGATTGAGGCCATTATTTGTTTAGCTCACTTATCCCAAATAGGCCTACCCTTGCAATTACCTTTGTTAGCCACTTTGAGCCTTTAAATCCCATTTGTTCTTTATTTTACCACATTACTAGCCTTAAGCGAAAAAACAATTTTATATCCCAATTGAATCTTTGGTTAGCTTAAGATAGAATTGTGTGTTAATTAAGTATGGAAAATTGTGGGAACAAAAGATAATAAGGGAATGTGTCATGATGATATAATAGGAATTTGGGTACCTACTCATGTGAAACTATAAGAATTAAAAATCTATGTGCATTGATAAGCTATGTTTATTTTTATGTTCAAAAAAAAAATCCAAAAATATTCTATAATTAAATAAGGGGACAAAATTACCCCAATGTCAAGTTAAGAATTCAAGGATCAATGCATGTATGATAAAATTAAAATGAAAAGTTGATACATGAGTATGGAATGTGAAAGAGAAATTTTGGGTAGCTAGGTATGAAATTTAAGTTATATAGAATTTATATATGTGTGTTAGGCGAAAGCTTGGGTCCATACATATACCTGTACCCTTACCTTGGCCCCATTACAACCTTGAAAAGACCTCATGATGTTTGCATTGGTATATTAAATTTTGTTGATTGGTTAGGTGAAAAACAAAAATTAGAAAGCATGATTAGAGAAGGATAGAGTGATTGCCCTAAACACTAGAGAGATTAGAGCATACATACATCATCAGTGAGGGTTCAATGCTTAAATTCTATGTTCCCTGCTTTCATGAGCTACCTTCTTGCATTTTTATCTGTTCTTACTGAATAAGAATTGAATTAGTGGAATTTGATTTGTGATTGTCTTGAAGAGCTTATTTACTTTTGACCAAGTGGACAAGAATCATATAGTTGCATTCACATATATAGGTTGCATTGCACTGCATGAGTTTTACATGTTTCTACTCATTTATTTTATCTCCTTCAAATAAGCATGAGGACATGCTAATATCTAAGTGTGGGGAGGTTGATAAACCATTATTTTATGGTTCACATTGTGTTTAATTATGTGGTTTTATCAAATCTTTACCCACTTATTCATTAAATAAGCATGCATTTATAATTCCTTCCTAAAAATACTTTATGGTTGAAAACTTGCTTCCTAGAGATTTTTAATTTTGTATTTTAATTCTCCTTTATTCCATTCGATGACGTGATCTGTGTGTTGAGTGTTTCAGGCTTTATAGGGTATGAATGACTTGGAGATTAGAAAGGAAGCTTGCAAAAATGGAAGGAACACAAGAAATTAAGGAGATAACCAGCGAGAAGTGACGTGGACGCATGGCTCACGCGACCGCGCGGATTGGAAACTGCACAAGTGATGCGAAGGCGTGGACGACGCGCACGCGTGGCAAGGCAAAACCCTGGATGACGCGAACGCCTGGATGACGCGATCACGTGACATGCGCGATCTGCAGAATCTACAGAATTCGCTGGGGGCAATTTTGTGCCCTGTTTTGACCCAGTTTTCGGCCTAGAAAAGCAGATTAGAGCCAGGGAACATGCAGAGACAGAACACAACATTATTCTGCATAATTTTAGTTTTAGATCTGATTTTACTCTCCTCTAGGTTTTCTCTCTACACATTGATAGTTCTTAGGATTTCGTTTTTATTGCTTTTTGGATTAGGATATTGAGAAGAGTTATTACCTCCGTCAAGGCTTCATTATTCTAGTTTGTTTTCCTTACTTGTCTCTTATTCTTCCATGTCTTCAATTTATTCAGAATTACTATTGGATTATTTTTAGAATTGATTAATACAAGAACCACTTTTATTTTCAATTGATCTTTTTGATTATTATTTATCATGTATTTCTTTATTTCCCTTTCTTATGTTATGAAGTTTACATTCATAATGAGCAAGTAGTTCCATAACTTGATTGGGAGTTGATTGAAAGGAGGACCTTGAGTTAGAATGCTCAAGAGAAAAATTGTAATTGGATTTATTGTTGGATTGTCCTCTAGTCACCGACACTAATCCTTTCCAAGGGAGAGGATTGGAACTTGTGAATAGAAATAGCTTTCCAACTTGCTTGACTTTCTCTTACCTAGTAAGGGATAACTAAGCAGAACAACCTTCAATTATCAATTAATCTTGAGAATACTCCAACAAGAATAGGGCTTCCAACTAGTCTACTCCCAGTCAAGGTTTTTTTTATTTATTAAATTACTACATTTTTTTTTTTTTTTTTTTTTTACAAAACTTTTTTTTTTTTGAAAACATCTGATTAATAAAATAGCACATCTTTCTGCAACTCATTGGGAGACGACCTGGGATTCATACTCCCAGTATTTTAATTTTAATTTTGTGACAACCCTTCTAAATTGATAAGTGGATTTTCGGTTGGTTAAGAACTGTACTTGCAACGTATCTCTTATAACAATTTCTTAACTCGCCAATTTCCGCCACGTCAGTGTGCGATCACGATTTTGTGTACCAAGTTTTTGGCATCGTTGTCGGGTATTGTTCGAGTTTGGACAACTGACGGTTCATCTTGTTGCTCAGATTAGGTAATTTTATTTTATTTTAAGCTTTTATTTTTTTATTTTATTTTCGAAAATTTTTTTTCAGAATTTTTAAGAATGAATTCTAGAGTTCATGATGATCTGTTGAAGTCTGGCTGGCTGTGAAGCCATGTCTAATCTTTTGGACCGAGGTTTCAACTTATCATCACAAGAGCTTATTGATTTCTATCAATCTTGCTGTTGAATGTAATGATCTGCTAAAGCTTGGCTGGCCATTGGCCATGTCTAGTTTTTCGGACCGAAGCTTTCACTGAAAGCTTGGCTGGCTAGTAAGCCATGTCTAAATCCTGGACCGGAGTTTTAGACTAACATTGCATGATTCCTGGAATTCTCATTAAGAATTTTGAATTCCTTATTTTCTTTTTCCAAATAATTTTCGAAAAAAAAATACAAAAAAATTTATAAAATCATAAAAACAAAAAATTTTGTGTTTTGTTTGAGTCTAGTGTCTATTTTTAAGTTTGGTGTCTCGCATATTTTTAACTTTCTTGCATTTCTCGAATATATGCATTATTTTCTTCATCGATCTTCAAGTTGTTCTTGATGATTTTCTTGGGTCTGATCTTTAAATTCTCTTGTTTTGTGTCTTTTGTTGTTTCGCATGTGCATTCTCAATTTGTTAGTGTCTCTAATATGAAAATTTCTGGGTTTGGTGTCTTGCATGCATTGTTTATCTGATCTTAGTTTTCCATTATTAGTTTCATTTTGTTATTTTTCATCATTAAAAATTCAAAAAAATTTTCAAAATTATGTCTTTTCAAGTCAATAATACAGAGAATTGAAGATTCAGAACATACAGCAGAGGAATTACATGAGAAAAAGCTGGGCGTTCAAAACGCCCAGTGAGGAAGGAAAATTGGCGTCTAAACGCCAGCCAGGGAGGCAAGTTAATTTTTAATTCAAATCTTTTTCAAATCATATCTTTTTCAAAAATCAAATCTTTTTCAATTTTTTTTAATATTTTCGAAAATTCCAAATTGATTTTCAAAATCTTTTTCTTATTTTTATTTCATATTTTTCAAAATTAATGCTAATATTTAATGTGATTGATTCAAAAATCTCAAGTTGTTACTTGCCTATTAAGAAAGGTTCAATCTTTAAATTTTAAAATCATATCTTTTTGTTTCTTATTAGTCAAGTAATCAACTTTAATTTTTAAAATCAAATATTTTTAAATTGTTTTTCAATCATATCTTCTTAATCATATTTTCTCAACCACATCTTTTTCAAAATAATTTTCAATCATATCTTTTTGATTACTGATTTCAAAATCTTCTTCAAATCACCTCACCACTTTCTTACTTTTAATTTTTGAAAAACCATCAACCACTTTTTCAAAATTCTTTTTAATTATTTTAAAATTTTAGTTTTATTTAAAAATTTGTTTTCGAAAATTCTTCTCCTTCCTCACCTTTTTCTATTTAAGGAATAACATTTCTCCTCTATTAGCAATTCGGACTCTCTCCCTCTCTATAAGTTCAAATTTTCCTCTCTACCTCATCCTTCTATTCTTCTTTTTCTCTGACACCTCAAGAAATCTCTATACTGTGACATAGAGGATTCCATACTTTCTTGTTCTCTTCTCTTTCATTTAAGCAGGAACAAAGACAAAGGAATTCTTATTGAAGCTGATCCTGAACCTGAAAGGACCTTGAAGAGGAAGCTAAGAGAAGCTAAAGCACAACTCTTTAGAGAGGACCTAATAGAAATTTTTGAAAGAGAAGAAGAAATGGCAGCCGAAAATAACAACAATGCCAACAATACAAGGAAGATGCTTGGTGACTTCATTGCACCTTCTTCTGACTTATGTGGAAGGAGCATCTCAATTCCTGCAATTGGAGCAAACAACTTTGAGCTTAAGCCAATTAGTTTCTCTAATACAGCAGAATTGTAAGTATCATGGACTTCCATTGGAAGATCCTCATCAGTTTTTAGCTGAATTCTTGTAAATTTGTGACACTGTTAAGACCCATGGGGTAGACCCTGAGGTCTACAGACTTATGCTCTTCCCTTTTACTGTTAGAGACAGAGCTAGGACATGGTTGGACTCACAACCTAAAGAAATCTTGAACTCTTGAAAAAAGCTGGTCAATGCCTTCTTAGCAAAGTTCTTTTCACCTCAAAAATTAAGTAAGCTTAGAGTGGAAGTCCAAACCTTCAGACAGAAGGAAGGCGAATCCCTCTCTGAAGCTTGGAAAAGATACAAGCAATTGGTCAGAAGGTGTCCTTCTGGCATGCTTTCAGAATGGAGCATCATATGCATATTCTATGATAGTCTGTTTGAAATGTCCAAGATGTCATTGGACAACTCTGCTGGTGGATCTCTTCATCTGAAGAAGACGCCTGAAGAAGCCCAGGAACTCATTGAAATGGTTGCAAATAACCAATTCATATACACTTCTGAAAGGAATCCTGTGAATAATGGGACAACTTAAAAGAAAGGAGTTCTTGAGATTGATACTCTGAATGCCATATTGGCTCAGAATAAAATATTGACTCAGCAAATCAATATGATCTCTCAGAGTCTGTCTGGAATGCAAGCAGCAACAGGCAGTACTAAAGAAGCATCTTCTGAAGAAGAAGCTTATGATCCTGAGAACCCTGCAATGGAAGAGGTGAATTACATGGGAGAATCCCATGGAAACACCTATAATCCTTCATGGAGAAATCATCCAAATCTCTCATGGAAAGACCAACAGAAGTCTCAACAAGGCTTCAACAACAATAATGGTGGAAGAAATAGGTTTAGCAATAGCAAGCCTTTTCCATCATCTTCTCAGCAACAGACAGAGAATTCTGAGCAGAGTCTCTAGCTTAGTAGCCATAGTCTTTGATCTATCTAAAACCACACTAATTTCATGACTGAAACAAGGTCCTCCATTATAAATTTGGAGGCACAGGTGGGTCAGCTGAGTAAGAAAGTTATTGAATTCCCTCCTAGTGCTCTCCCAAGCAATACAGAAGAGAATCCCAGAAAGAGGAGGAAAAGGCAGTGATTTCCACTTAGGAAGACTTCAATGGACGTCCACTGGCCCCCAAGGAGTTCCTTAATGGAGAACCAGAGGAATCTAAGGCTCAGATAGAGACCATAGAGATTCCACTGAACCTACTTCTGCCATTCATGAGCTCTGATGAGTATTTTCCCTCTGAAGAGGATGAAGATATTACTGAAGAGCAAGTTGCTAAGTATCTTGGAGCAATCATGAAGCTAAATGCCAAGTTATTTGGTAATGAGACTTGGGAGGATGAACCTCCATTGCTCTTCAATGAACTGAATACCTTGGATAGGCAGAAATTACCTCAGAAGAAACCGGACCCCAGAAAATTCTTAATATCCTGTACCATAGGCACCATGACTTTTGAGAAGGCTCTGTGTGACCTAGGGTCAAGTATAAACCTCATGCCCCTCTTTGTATGGAAGAAACTAGGTATCCTTGAGGTGCGAGCGGCAAGAATCTCACTAGAGATGGCAGACAATTCAAGGAAGCAGGCTTATAGACTTGTAGAGGATGTCTTGGTAAAAGTTGAAGGCCTTTACATCCCTGCTGAATTCATAATCTTGGACACTAGGAAGAACATGGATGAATTCATCATCCTTGG